>JAWZYT010007236.1:12500-20000 GCA_034508575.1 Petrolisthes manimaculis | reverse complement strand
GTATCCCCCCCACCCCTACCTTTCCTCGCCAATGTGACACTTGCTGCCCTCACTCACTCACTCACTCACTCAATGTCCTGGCAGTGAACATATTAGACAAGCAGTGTCACATCACACCTCACATTACTCTCACTCACACCACACGACACTACTCTCACTCATACCATACTCTCTCACACTACTCTCACACACACCATACTCCCTCACTCACACTACTCACTCACCATACTCTCACTCACACCATACTTTCTCACACTACTCCATTCTCCCATCCATCATACTATTCCTTCCATTTTCCATCTTTCCCAAACACTATATGTATACTCCTTCCTTCCTCTCTCTCTCTCTCTCTCTCTCTCTCTCTCTCTCTCTCTCTCTCTCACTCTCTCTCTCTCTCTCTCTCCTGTCATATGGTTCTATACATAAGTTAGGTTACAAGAATTCACTATCAAGCCTTCACTCACTCCTCGCCTTTTATTTCTCCCTGACCTATTCACTATGTGCCAATACAAAGTTATCTCGAGTCATCACCATTTTCACCTTTCACCATCTCTCCCATTTTCACTACTTACCCTTTTTTTTACACTATTGAAGCTGAAGTGTGTGTGTGTGTGTGTGTGTGTGTGTGTGTGTGTGTGTGTGTGTGTGTGACTATAATAATAATAATAATGAGTAGTTAACTGCTTGTCAATTTATTAAACTTTGCTTGTCTCCCTATTTGCCTTCTTGCCTTCCTTAAGTTTGCCTTCTTGCTTGTTTGTTTACTTTCCTTGCTGCTTGCCTGCCTGCCTACCATTCTGTCTGCCTTCCTGCCTGCCTGCCTGCATGTCTGAAGGCAGGCCTGTCCGTCTGTCATCTGGCCTGTCCGCCTCTGCTTACATATGGGCTTGCAAACTTCCCATTATACAGGAGGCGCCACATGCAACACTCACTAACAGCCATGCAACACTAACTGTATGCAAAACTTACTGTATGCAACACTCACTGTATGCAACACTAACAGCCATGCAACACTAACTGTATGCAACACTCACTGTATACAACACTCACTGCATGCAACACTAACTGTATGCAACACTAACTGTATGCAACATTCACTCCCTCAACAACTTAACACACTCGGCAAATTTATCTCTTATACATTTTAACATATCTAAAGGTTTAATCCAGTTACATATCTAAAGTGAAAAGGTTTTATTAATCAAGGTTTGAGGACGGTAAAGGCAAAACTATCTCTTATACTTTTAAATATTTCTAAAGTGAAAAGGTTTAATCAAGTTTTTTTTTAAGACGTTAAAGACAAATATTGTAAGACATCAGGAACGCCAAAAACCTGTATAAAAACCTGTATAATATGTCAACAATTATCAAGTAAACCCCCCAAAAAAACATGTATAAATCCTGTATAATAATGTCAACAAATACATTAGAACAAATAAATCTAACTATTGTACAATAAAAAAATAGTTCTCAATCAAAAGAAAAGAAATTAAAACTTTACCTATTTACAGTTCACACCTAACGAAAAAAATAAAAAATATGCAGTGGAAAAAAATCAGAGAGAGCGAGAAAGAGTTTCGGAAGTTTTTAGACGACAGGGAGATAATATTACGGAGAAACTTGGCATTTAAACTATCCTTACACACACACCACACACACAATACATACAAACACACAATACATACACACACAAACAGATTTTACCAATATTTGAACATTTACACACCAAACAAAATTAAACAGATATATATGTGTGTGTGTGTGTGTGTGTGTGTGTGTGTGTGTGTGTGTGTGTGTGTGTGTGTTTAACTGAGGATGTGGGAGAGTGTGAGTGTGAGGAAGGAGGGAGAGGGAGGTGGGGAATGAGAAAGGGAGTCAGAAAGATGGAGAATGAGTGTGAAAGTGTGAGTGTGGAAAAAATGGTGTTGAGGAAGGAAGAAGTTCATGTGAGTGTGAGAGAGAGAGAGAGAGAGAGAGATAGATAGATAGATAGATAGATAGATAGATAGATAGATAGATAGATAGATAAATAGATAGATAGATAGATAGATAGATAGATAGATAGATAGATAGAGAGAGAGAGAGAGAGAGAGAGAGAGAGAGAGAGAGAGAGAGAAGAGAGAGAGAGAGAGAGAGAGAGAGAGAGAGAGAGAGAGAGAGAGGATGTCGAGGGTAACATACGTAGTGCTACATAAAGATGAGAGAGGGTTAACGCTCAAAGTTGTGAGGCACGACGAGAGTTGGTTAAAAGTCTCACTCCTCCACATGTGTGTCTGACGAACGACTATACCACTACTACCACCATCACTACCACCACTACCACCACGACTACCATCACTACCAAAAGGACTCCCTACACAACTACCAATACCACCACCACCACGACTACTACCACCACCACCACCACCACTTCTACATTAAGACTACCAACACCACTACCACCACCACCACGAATACCACCACTTCTACTACCAACACGACAACCACCAACATCACCACCACAACCACCACTACTACCAACTCCACGACTATTATTATATTGCCTTTCTAATGCAAGAAAGCAGGAGACAAAGCAGGAGACAAAACAGATGAGTTATTTGTTATTATTATTTCCCTTGAAGTCAATACCAGGCTGGCAGTGTCTCAAGTCTGCTACCTCACCTGTCTCACTCACTAGCCTTGGGGGGTGGGGGGAGGGGGTTGCAGGGGGGTGCGGGGTGGGGTGGGGTGGGGAAGTTTGCTGGTAGCCTTTTAAAACTCTCATAAAAGCTCTCTGTGGAGGATAACCCACTTTGTCTCCCTTGCCTTCCACTCTCCCATACCAGACTGTCTGTGTGTGGAGTGAGTGGGAAAGAAAAGAAGAGAGGAGGAGGAGGAGGAGGAGGAGGTGGAGGAGGAGAGGGGTAATATTCTAGGTAGGAGGGGAGGGGGAGTGGGAGGAAATGAAGGAAACAGGAAGGAAAAGAATAAGTGAGGAGGGAAGAAGGCGAAGGAAATACTAAAATCAATGAGAAACGAGAAGAAGAGAACGGAGAGAGAGAAATATGAAAACATGCAGAGATGAAATATGATAAAGAGGCGAATGAGAGGGGAAAGAATAATATGAGAACGCAAGCAAGAGACGAGAAGGAGGAGAGAAGAGAGAGGAAAGAGGAGAGAGGAGGAAGAAGAGGATAGAGAGAGAGAGAAGGAGAGAAGGAGGAGAGAGGAGAGGAGGGAGGAGAGAAGGAAGGAGAGAAGAAAGGAGAGGAGAGAGAGAAGAGAGAAGGAAGGAGAGGAGAGGAGGAAGGAGAGGAGAGGAGGAGGAGAGAAGGAAGGAGAGGAGAGAGAAGAGAGAAGGAAGGAGAGGAGAGAGAGAAGAGATAAGGAAGGAGAAGAGAGGAGGAAGGAGAGGAGAGGAGAAGGATAGGAGAGAGAGGAGAGGGAAGAGAGAAGGAAGGAGAGGAAAGAGAGAAGAGAGAGAAGGAAGGAGAGGAAAGAGAAGAGGCAACATAGTAAACAAGGGAAGAGGAGGATGAACATGATAAGTGGACATAGAAAGGAAGGAATAACAGGGGAAGGGGAAGGGGAAGAGGAACAATAAACAAGAACAAGGACAGACATGAGAGAGAGAGAGAGAGAGAGAGAGAGAGAGAGAGAGAGAGAGAGAGAGAGAGAGAGAGAGAGAGAGAGAGAGAGAGATAATGGAAGCACTACACACTACCACCTGACACCTAGACTAATGGCCCTGTGTTTTTCCCTTCACCTACCACTAAGGGGACACACACACACACACACACACACACACAACACACACACACACACCTATATGGAAGAAGCGTGTTTCGTGGCATAGTCAGGAGGAATCAGAAGCCTCCAATTTCCTTCAGGGTAGACATTGGAGGCTACTGAATCCTCCAAACCATGCCTGGAAAACCACCACCAGCTTCTCAAACCTCCCCAACACACTCATCCCCATGTCCTTTGAAAACCCCCCCAGGCATCAATTTCCAACCCACTCCCACCTCACTACCACTACCACCACCACTACCACCCTCAAACCAGCTTGTCAACCCCCAACCAACCAATCAACCACCCTAACCAGCTCCCCTACCACCACCACTACCACCCTGAAACCTCCAACCAGCTTCTCAAACCCCAACCAACCCACCCTCCTTCCTAACCAGCCCTACTACCACCACTATCACCATTATCCACCTTCAAGTCCCTTCCACCAAGCAGCCAGCCAGCCCTCCCTCCAGCCCTCCAGGTCATGGCCCGCATCGCCCAGTCATATACAAAAATTCAAGAAGTTATGCCCAGAATTCGCGCTATTGAACCTTGGCAATATCACCACACATTCCTCGATGGTCCCCGGCCTATACACCAAGTCTCTCACGCTACAGGGGAGGAAACGTGTGGCACTGAGGAGAAGAAGAAGGGTTGGTGGGTAGGTTGAGTTGGGTTGGTCTGGTTGGTTGGGTTCCTGGGAGGTTTTGGTTATACGTGATTTTTTTTAGGCTGAGATTTTTTGTTTTGTTTTGTTTTTTTCAGGTTTGATTGGGTTAGATTATAAAGGTGAGGTAACAGTGTCATGTAAGATTTGTTGTTGGCTTGGTTATTTGTTGTTGGCTTGGTTAGGTTAGTTATGGTTAATTAAGTTATTAGACTATATTATATTATTTGTAATGTTTAAAGTCAGATCTTGGTAATTTTTTAAGTTACCGGTAGTAAAAGCTTTCAACTATATTAGAATAAGATAATAATAATAGGCTTCGTAATATCACAGTGTCCTCAAGAAAGAAAGCAACGTGACTGAGATAGTAAAAATGGGAAGTGAGTATATTAAAGTGTAACAAGCAAGCAATCCATGCAAGCAAGTGTAGCAAGCAAGCAAGTGTTTCCCTGTACCACGAGAGACTTGGGAACACCGCCCCCTCCCCACCCCTCCTCCTCTGACCCCCTTCCGTCCATGCAGGCTTGAGAGGTCCCGCGTCGTCCCAGAAATGGATAGGGATTAAAGATTGAGGAAAACAGGAAAACATGAGAGAGATAGAGAGAGGGTCATCTGGACACAAGAGACGAGGAGGGAAGTGGAGGAGGAGAAAGAGAAGGAGGAGATGATGGAGAAAGAGGAGATGGAGATGATGGAGGAGAAAGAGAAGGAGGTGGAGGAGAAGAAAGAGGAGATGGAGATGATGGAGGAGAAAGAGGAGGTAGGTAGGGGAGGAGAGAGGAGATGGATGAGAGAGAAGGAGATGATGGAGGAGAAAGAGGAGAGAGAAGGAGATGGAGGAGGTAGGTGGAGGAGGAGAAAGATGATGATGATTAGTAGGAAAAATAAAAAGGACTTGAAACAGCAACAAAGATAAAAGGAGGAGGAGGCGGAGGAGGAGAAGGAGAGAAGGAGAGGAGGAGAAGGAGAGGAGGAGAAGGAGAATGAGAGAAGGAGAAGAAGAGGAAAATAAGAAAGAGAGAAGAAGTAGAGAAGAAGAAGAGGAAGAGAAGAAGGAAAGGAGGACAAAAGTGGGCAAAACGGCACGGAGGGGAAAAATAAAAGTGAAGAGGCAGAAGCGGAGGAAGAAGAAGAAAGTTTTGGCTATTTTGAAAGAATGTGTAAAAGGAAGAGTGTTGTTGAGTAGGAGTATAGGACGAGGCAAGTGTACACAATAAATAATATTCTTTTTCCTCGCTTACCGTATATAGCTATAGAAATATCCCATATTTCCGCACCCCCCAGTCGCCCCCATGCTTGTCCCCTACTCCCGCACCCCCCATGCTTGTCCCCTACTCCCGCACCCCCACCATGCCTGTCCCCTACTCCCGCACCCCCACCATGCTTGTCCCCTACTCCCGTACCCCCTTAAAGTTTCCACCAAGACTTACCTGAAGGAATATAGACGTTTCCTGAAGGGGTCCTCACTAGACACGAGGGCTCACTGAAGTCGTCGTGGTGGCCCTGAGAACCCGGGTACTGTACCTGTCCACCCTGATGGTACTGGATGGGTACTGCCTGGTATTGGGCAGAGGTACCGTGTTGGGGACCCGAGTTATGCACACGACCGTTGAGGCGCGACATGTCTCCGCGGCCCCCTCCTGTGCCGTCTCCAGCGCTCAACAGGCTGCCTAAAACAACACAAAATATAGCCAATTAAAACCATATTATAAGAAACTTCAGAACATCTATATAATATTAAATGACAACAGAAAAGATAGCCATTAAAACCATATTATAAAAAACTCCAAAACATCTATATAATATTAAATGACAACAGAAAATATATCCATTTAAAACCGTATTATAAGAAATCCATTTAAAAACATATAAGAAATTCCAGAACACCTATATATACGACAACAGAAAAGATATCCAATTAAAATCATATAAAAAAACTCCAGAACACGTGTATATATATATATGACAACAGTTTAGTCCCTTATAGCCTAGTAAGTTAATGCAACATACATATTGTACTCGTCAATTTATTCATAATACTTATTTGATTCCATTGATATTTGTTTGTACATTATTTTGCCTGTCTCCTGCTAATTATTGCCATCCCACTCTGCAAGATAGGGGTACTTATAATTCCTTTCTTTTTATGCCTTAATTATCATAGTCTATGGTAAACACACACACACTTTAACTTTTGCTATACACCAATCTGGACACCTTGGTTAAGTCTACGGATAATGCAACCCAGGTTTTAGTATCTTTGTATTTGAATCCATATCGTATACTTATAAACGCCATAAACTTGTCATTAATTTATGCACAAGTAAAGACATTTCTTTCTACACACACACACACACACACACACACACACACACACACACACACACCATGTCAGCAGCAAGGGTTTTATAAAGACTTGCTCATGCGTTCAACTTCTTCTTTAGCCGTGTTATTATGAGCTGTCAAGTGAGTCCCAACACACACACACACACACACACACACACACACACACACACACACTCCTTTACACTTGTCTTTGATATTATTGTCGTGGTGTGAAGGAGTTGAAAATGGTTTTGATCTCAATCGTTAGTCTTTTTAATAGGTTTTTTTTTTTTTTTTTTTTTTTTTTTGAGGCAATAGATTCCTCCAGGGTGGGTCACTAAACAGGAATTTTTTTTATATGCTCGTACAAGGAATGATGTTTATGTTTCTTGGCATAGTTTGGAGGGTTTAATAGTTGTATAGCCTTCTCTCTCTCTCTCTCTCTCTCTCTCTCTCTCTCTCTCTCTCTCTCTCTCTCTCTCTCTCTCTCTCTTTCTTTCTCAGCCCACACACTCCTATTCACACTTGAGAAAAATGTACTTATTTCATACATAAATTTACTAAAAAACAACAACTTTAAACTTCCCCACATCAAAGACACATGTTTCCCCTTAGTTTCCAATACAAGAAACACGTATAGAAACATTCCTTTACTCTTCTTTTGGTGGTAATGAAAGGAGCAGCAACAGGGAAACGTAATGGTGGTGGTGAGTGGTGTTTGTGGTGTTGTTGTTGTTGTT
>JAWZYT010007236.1:0-7500 GCA_034508575.1 Petrolisthes manimaculis | reverse complement strand
CCTCTTTCCAGCTTCATCTTATGCAAATGTCCTGGAAATGGCCTATGAATAGTAAGTATTAAGGGCATAGTGGCAGCGTACATTTTCAAAGAGCGGAGGGCCTCGATTCCTCCAAAGTATGCCGGGAAACACACACACACACCCCCTACGTGAGGACATATCAAATGGTATCTTATTCTATCCTGTTGCCTGGAGTAGTTTGGAGGAATCCTTTTGCTTTAGATTATACCACCCAAAACAATGTGCTATAATATACCCGCTTAAAGAGGAATGTGGAGGGTCGGGTCAAGAATGGTAGGTAGGTAGGTAGGTAGGTAGGTAGGTAGGTAGGTAGGTAGGTAGGTAGGGAGGGAGGGAGGTGGGTAGGTAGGTAGATAGGTAGGTAGGTAGGTAGATTGGTAGGTAGGTAGGTAGGTAGGTAGGTAGGTAGGTAGGTAGGTAGGTAGGTAGGTAGGGAGGGAGGGGGGGAGGGAGGGAGGGAGGGAGGGAGGGAGAGAGGGAGGGAGGTAGGTAGGTAGATAGGTTGGTAGATATGTAGGTAGGTTGGTAGGTAGGTAGGTAGGTAGGTAGGTAGGTAGGTAGGTAGGTAGGTAGGTAGGAGTGAAAGGCCCCAGTGGAATTCCCTCTTCTCTAATCTTTCTCTCCCCATTCCTCCTCCCCCACTCCCATTCATCTCTACTTATATATCCACCTACAACAATACCTTTACCTCTCTCTCTCTCTCTCTCTCTCTCTCTCTCTCTCTCTCTCTCTCTCTCTCTCTCTCTCTCTCCATTTCCCCCTTCACTTTCTCCCCCCTATTCACTATCGGTATCATCATTTCTTATTTTCCCCAATTTTTTTCACTATCCTCACTCTTCTCCCCTTCCTTTATTTTTTATCTCACTCTTTCCCCTTTCCTTTTTTTTTTATCTCACTCTTTCCCCTTTTCCTATTCTCCCCTCTTTTTTTATCTCACTCTTTCCCCTTTTCTCTTTTTTTTATTCCACTCTTTCCCCTTTTCCTCTTTCCCCTTTCCTCTCTCGTCTCCCTCCCCTGCCCCCCCCCCCGCCCCGCCCCCCCCTTCCCCCTCAGGCCACACTCACCCCGGCTCTTTCTTGAGCAAATTGACACTAAAATGTACACAGAGGCAGAGAGGAATGGCTGGCGAAAAAGTCCACAATTTTCAAAAGCACCTTTCTCTCTCTCCCTTTTTCTCCATTTCTCCTTTTCTCTCTTTCTCTCTCTCTGTCCCTTTCTCTCTATCTGTCTGTCTCTGTCTCTCTCTCGTAAAGATAAATAGATAGATAAATAGAGATAGATAAATATATATAGATATGCTGACAGATATAGATAAATAAATAGATATAGATAGATAAATAGATAGATTAATATATATATTGATAGATAAATAAATACATAGATAGCTAAATAAATAGATAAATAAACTATATTATGCAGGAGATGGAAACGGTATGAGCTGGGTAAAGAAAGAGGTGAAAAAAAGGCAGGGCAGGAAGGTAAAGTGAAGCTGAGTAGGGCAGGGTAGGACAAAACAGGATAGAGTAGGGCAGGGTAGGACAAAACAGGACAGAGTAGTGCAGGGTAGAACGGCAAAAGAGGCGAGGCAGAGTAGGGCAGGGCAGGGTAGAAAGGTAAAGTGAAGCAGGGCAGGGCAGGGCAAGGCAGGGCAGGGTACAATATCAGGTCCAGTACCCTCCTCCTCTCCAACACACCACATTCCACCTCAAGTTAATTACCCGGTACAGTCAGAGCCTCAGGACCTGCCAGCCAGCCAGCCAGCCAGCCAGTCAGCCAGCCAGTCAAACAGCCAGCCAGTCACCTAACCAGCCAACCCAACAGCCAGCCAGCCAGTCAGCTAACCCAAAAGCCAGCCAGCCAGTCAGCTAACCAAAAAGCCAGCCAGCTAAACTGCCATCTAGAAAAAACAGCCAGCCAGCCAGCCAACCAAACAGCCACAGATTTAACAGGGCACGACATTGAGCAGTCTTCTTGATTTTAGTCCTCACACTTCTCAATACAGAAAAAAATCATAATTTGTATATTATATTGTGGCAAGTGTCTCATCTCTCACCACCACCACCATCTCTCTCTCTCTCTCTCTCTCTCTCTCTGCCACAACACCCATTAAACATTCATGAGTTGGACTGACACGAGACGGGACGAGACAACCCAACCGACCCACTCACTCATTACGTCTTCCCCCGACCCACTCTTGGTATTGTTGGTTGGTTCCTTCCTCCCTCCCTCACCCTTACGTACAATTGCCAGCACTTATAACTGGTACAGGACTAGAGGACCGACAACGCTGAATGTACCAGTTATAAGTGCTGATAACTGTACACTCGAGCTTGTAAATTCGCGACAACATCCCCACATGCAAGGCCAAGAGATACTATACAGGGTGTCTATAAAGTCTTTCCCGGATTTTAAACCTTTATTACACACAAAATAAGGGAAAGACTTTATGGGCATGTTCCTATATATCTCTTGGCCTTGTCTAAATGTTTATGTCATCTGAGCTGGTAACACTGTGTGGGGAAGGTGTCATTGTTTGTAGGTGAAAGATTGTATCAATTTCCCTCTACTATGTTCCACCTATACTCTGATTCCTCCCCAAATAAATGTTACCAGCTCAAATTGTATAAATATCTAAGTACTGTAAAGTGATGGTCTAATGTACTGCAACACCTTCCAATGAGATGGCTTCGAAAAATTATCCGAAACTATAGCTGTTGGTGTGCAATTTTGGTTCATAAAATTAACTCAAATAGCTCGCTTTTATTCACCAGGTTGCAGTACATTAGACCATGACTTTACGTGGTGGCGAATTTACGAGCTCAGCAGGTGTACCAAGTTTTGTGTTATGGAATATTTTTGGGGAGTCTGCATCACTGTTACCAAAATATAATAAATAAGTTTTCGTTTCACCCTCCACTCTACAACGATTTATTTCTATTCCCTTGTATTACCTCTTAGACTACCGTTAAATATAAATTAGCCTTTAGCCAAACTAACAAACAAACAAACATAAACAAACAAACAAATGAATAAATAAATGAATAACTAAAAAAATGAATAAATGAATAAATAAATTAATAACTAAAAAAATGAATAAATGAATAAATAAATTAATAACTAAAAAAATGAATAAATAAATAAATAAATACTGCCGTGCAAAGAAATGTCAACAACAATGATATTAAACTCACACACACACACACACACACACACACACACAAGAAAACATTCAAAATAATAACTCACTCTCTATCCTTGCAAGAAAATCACGTGCATTAGTCAAATTAATTACGTGATTTACTCGTACAAGGATCATCTCCCTTTCATGATTATGGGTTAGGTTAGGTTAGGTTAGGTTAGGTTAGATTAGGTTAGGTTAGGTTAAAGTGGTCAGTGACAAGTATACACAGTTGGCGATCTAGAGACAATTATATTCCCCCCCTTAAAAAAAAAAAAAAAAAAAAAAAAAAAAAAAAAAAAAAAAAAAAGCCACAGGACAGAAATGACTTTAAGGGTTAACTAATTAATGAGGGAGTCTAGTTTTGCGACACAGTGAAGGATTCTGTGACCCCCTATTATATTCGATGGTTTGGTGTGCTAAGTTACTGTTCACTTTAAGTTTTAAGGTCCCTGTGATCGTGTTTGAGAGTTGGAGGCTTCTGATTCCTCCTGACTATATGCCACGAAACCATGCAGCTCCGTGTGTGTGTGTGTGTTGTGTGTGTGTGTGTGTGTGTGGTGTGTGTGTGTGTTTCGTGGCATTGTTTGAAGGACTCATTTACCTCCAATTTTCTGACTACATCACAGGGGCCTATAAGTGAGTGGAATCCTTATTGATGTTCTTACTAAAAGCAGTGGAAAAAAATATGTAAACAAAAATTCTTCTCTTCTCTTATTTCTCTGATCCCCGGTAATGAAGGAAGATGAAATTAATGCAAGGTGAAGGAAATACTATGGTAAAGAAAATGGAGGTGTTGATAATAGATAAGTTGGCAACATAGATAGATAACTACATGTAAGTATTGTACTACACTCTTCTACTTATACTACTACAACTATACTACTACTACTACTACTATTACTACTACTACTACATCTATTACTACTACTACAACTATTACTACTATTACTACATCTTTTACTACTACAACTACTACAACTACTACTACTACTACTACTACAACTACAACTATTACTTTTTCTACAACTAAAACTACTACTACAACTAAAACTACTACTACAACTACAACGACAACTACTACTACTACTACTACTACTGTGTTATCCATCCATCCATCCCATCTCCTATCCTCCCTCAGGCTACTCCCCCACCACCACCCCCACCACCAACCCCCTATCTTAACCCAACTGGAATGGTGGAAAATAACCGGGTTGTGCGCATGCGTGATGGAAGGGGAAGGAAGGAAGGAGGGTTGGGAGGGGGTATAGGACGGGAAGGGCATTATTACCAGCTGTATACGGATTCGGCACCATACTCACAACTGTATACGGACTCAACACACGGACTCACAATCAGACATAATCAAACAAATTTTTGATACAAACACATTAAAAATATAATGTAATATATTATTACAATTTTGTTTCTTTTCTTTCTGCTTTTGCTTGACTGATGGGAGAGTGCTACTGGGTAAATAATAATATAATAAATAATAAATATAATAAATAATAATAATATATGATAATAAAGGATAATAATAAATGATAATAAATGATAATAAATGATAATAATAAATGATAATAATAAATGATAATAATAAATGATAATAACAATAATAATAATAATAATAACAATAACAATAACAATAATAATAATAAAATGAGGTGAAGGTGGAGAATAGAGAAAGTAAATAAGGAATGGAAGGAAGGAATGAGGCAAAGAGTAGAACAATAAAGTGGAGGAGTTGGAGGAAGGGGGAGAGAGGAGGGGGGGGGGAGGGGGGGAGAGAGGGAGGGGGGTGGGGTGAGAATAGAGGGGTAAGAATGATGGTGAGTCGGAGGGGGGCGGGTGGGGGGAGGGGTTGATGGTGGAGATAGGAGCACTGATGGCAAGATAGTGATGGTGGGGGGGGGGGGTAGGGGGTGTTGATGAGGAAAGGGGGGTGCATATCCTCCCACCCCTCTCTCTCTCTCTCTCTCTCTCTCTCTCTCTCTCTCTCTCTCTCTCTCTCTCTCTCTCTCTCTCTCTCTCTGTTATCTATCAATCAATTCATCCAACTATTAATCAATTAAATTATAGATATATATTTTTCTCAATTAACTGCTAATAAATAAATATAATATACCCTGTACTGTATTCATATATCTTACTCTCAAATAACTACTATAACTATTTCTCTATATATCTATCAATTTCATCTATCCATCCATCCATCCATCCATCCTCACTCTAACAATACATTACAGTATAATTATATCAATCTCCCCTAAAACCTCTCCCCATCCAACCCAACCTTACACCCGTCTGTCTATCGGAATATTTGTCTGTCTGTCTATCTACCTGTCTGTCTGTCTATCTATTTGTCTGTCTGTCTATCTATTTGTCTATCTGTCTATCTACTTTCTGCCTCTCACACCGTCTATCTGAATGTTCGTCTGTCTGTCTATCTACCTGTCTGTCTGTCTATCTACTTGTCTATGTCTATCTACCTTTCTGCCTCTCACACCTGTCCCTCCCCTCATGAACACATCCGTCTCTCTGTCTCATACAACTGTCTCTAATCTCACACACCTGCCTGTCTGTCTGTCTGTCTGTCTGTCTGTCTGTCTGCCTGTCTGTCTGCTTGTCTGTCTGCCTGTCTGTCTGTCTGTCTGTCTGTCTCTGCCTCACACACTTGTCTCCCCCCCCCCACACCCGCCTGTCTACCTGTCTCTCTGCCTCATACTCATAAATTTGTCTCCCCCCTCTCTCACACACACACACACACTTGCCTGACACCTGTCCCAAAGCGCTACTGGTGATGTTCTATAGATAAGACACTAGACACCCCATTAGCTGCTTATCTCACTCCCTCCATCCCTCTATCTTTCCCTACCTAGTGCATGGGGAGGAGGAGGAGGGGAATTGAGGATGGATGGGTGGTAGTGGTGGTGGTGGTGGTGTGTGTGTGTGTGTGTGTTGAATTAATGGAGAGGATTGAGTGTGAGACAGAGTGGAATGCGAGATGGTGTGTATGTGGGTGGGGTGAGGGAAAGAGAGACAGATATAAATAGTGTGTGTGAGAGAGAGAGAGAGAGAAAGAGAGAGAAAGAAAGAGAGAGAGAGAGAGAGAGAAAGAGAGGCCTCAAGACTAAGAGAACACGAGACAAGCAATGATAAGGTAGCAGACACACCATTAACTCCTTATCTCACTCCCTTACTCCCCTTATCTCTAGAACATCACAGGTAGCACTCCAGGACACACCACGTGAAAGATGAGGTGTGAGGCATCAAGGGGGAGGGGGGGAGGGGGGAGGGGGGGAGGAATGAAGTGTGGGTTGGTGTGGGGTGAGGGGGGAGGAATGAAGTGTGGGTAGGTGTGGGGTGAGGGGTGAGGGGGGAGAATGAAGTGTGGGTAGGTGTGGGGTGAGGGGTGAGGGGGGAGGAATGAAGTGTGGGTAGGTGTGGGGTGAGGGGGTGGGGGGGATGGTGAGGTGTGAGGAATGAAATGAGAGATGACTACATGGAGAGAGAAAGATATATATATATTATATATATATATATATATATATATATATATATATATATATATATATATATATATATATATATATATAATATATATAGAGAGAGAGAGAGAGAGAGAGAGAGAGAGAGAGAGAGAGAGAGAGAGAGAGAGAGAGATAGAGAAAGAGAGAGAGAGAGAAAGAGAAATAGAGAGAGAGAGAGATAGAGATAGAGAAAGAGAGAGATAGAGAAAGAGAGAGATAGAGAAAGAGAGAGATAGAGAAAGAGAGAGATAGAGAAAGAGAGAGATAGAGAAAGAGAGAGATAGAGAAAGAGAGAGATAGAGAAAGATAGAGAAAGATAGAGAAAGATAGAGAAAGAGAGAGAGAGAGAGAAAGATAGATAGAGAGAGAGACTATAATAAAGCACATTTGCTCCTGAATGCTTGGGTATTTTCTCTCTTTCTCTCTCTCTCTCTCTCCGTTTTTTCCCTCTTCTATTTCCCTTCTCTCTCTCTCTCTCTCTCTCATAACTTTGGTGTAGACCCCCGCCACTGATTTTACTTCGATTCAAGGATGCTCCCCTCCCTTCCTTCCATCTTCTTCTTCCATCTTCCATCTTCCATTTCTTCTTCCATCTTCCATTTCTTCTTCTTCTTCATCTTCCATCTTCCATTTCTTCTTCTTCTTCCATCTTCCATCTTCCATTTCTTCTTCTTCTTCCATCTTCCATCTTCCATTTCTTCTTCTTCTTCCATCTTCATTTCTTCTTCCATCTTCCATCTTCCATTTCTTCTTCTTCTTCCATCTTCC
>JAWZYT010007235.1:2500-18418 GCA_034508575.1 Petrolisthes manimaculis | reverse complement strand
GTGAATGAGAAATTAATCGACTATACATAATTATACAGTACATACATACATACATACATAATTATATAGTGATCTTTGGAAAGGATACCAAATAAAACAGTGCAGTGGAGGATGGAAAAGAAAATGATATAAAATCGCCTGAAAGAGAGAAATAATAAAACGCAAGGATAACTAGGAAAAATAAAGAAAATTGAAAGAATGTCCTGAAGATGACCAGAACACGCAGAGAGAGAGAGAGAAAGAGAAAGAGAGAGAGAGAGAGAGGAGAGAGAGAGAGAGAGAGAGAGAGAGAGAGGAGAGAGAGAGAAAGAGAGAGAATAAAAAACTTAATTAATGCACTTATCTCTCTTTCTCTCACCATCTCTCTCTCTCTCTCTTTCTCTCTCTCTCTCTCTCTCTCTCTCTCTCTCTCTCTATGTAATTTTCACTCATTATCTGTTCTTCTTCCCTTTGATCCTGGAATTTCTCTGTGGGTCTCGTCTCTTATCTGCCTTTAAGAGAACATAATAACCCTTTGAGAATCAGCATATAATATTATAAGACTTGTTGACTCCGTTCTTGGCATCTCCTCCATGGTGTAGACTCATTCCCGTAGTTAAAAAAAAAAAAATTGAGGGCCCTTACTGGAGCTCCATGTACCCTCTAAATAATCCAGGCCACAAAACGCTTCAGTGTTTGTTTCGAGTAGGGAATCTGTTTGCCTGGAGTAGTTTGGAGAATTCATAGAGCTCCAGTAAGGGCCCTCAATTTTTTTAAACTACGGGTCTCATTCCTCCTGAGTTCTTGTATCTGTCCACCCTGTGTTTAATTAAGGGGGTGTGTGAGTAGGGGACAGGCTTGGGGGGGACTGGGGAGGGTGCTGGAATAGGGGGACAGGCTTGGGTTGGTAGAAAGCCTGTCCCCCTATTCCCGCACCCCACTAACACCCCCAAATCCCCCCCAAGCCTGTCTTCCTATTCCCGCACCCCCCCAGTCCCTCCCCCCCCCAAGCCTGTCCCCCATTCCCACACACCCTTTAGGTGGTAATTCTTTTTTGGCACAGTTGCCAAAAAAGGTATTGCGACAAATCTTGATGGAACTTTACCCGTAGTAATTAATATCAATAACTATTTGTAGGGACTATAAGCAAGTATAACAGAAGGAAATATACATACATATCCTTCTGTAATACATACTTATAATCCCTACAAACAGCTATGGACATTAATATATTTAATGTTGTATCAATAATTGTCGCAATACCTTTTTTTAGCAACTGTACATTGGAGTGGTATGATTCCTCCAAAGTATGCCAGGAAACAGGACCAGCCAGAAGAGTAACAATAATGGTGTTCTGCTGCTTGGAATAGTTTGGAGGATTCGGTTGCTCCAGATTTACCAACACAAAACTTCCCCCTTAAAGGCATACAGTGTTTCTTCTGCATTGGCAATTCCTTCCCTTGGTAGCTTGTTCCAAACCAATGTCTCTTTCTATTTCGTGTATAAAAGGGAATTCTGTAGCTTGATTTCATATGAGCTTATTTATAATAATATATTTAGTCTCGTGTCTTAAACCCTTTCATCCATTATATTACTTCAATCAGATCACTTCATACACTGAGTCTTTCAAGCGAGTGCAAGTTCAGCTTTTATAGTCTTTTATAAAATTATGAATCCTTTCAGTCACCTTTCTCTGTCAGCTCTTTATCACTATAGAATCGGTACATTGGATTCTCTCAAATAGTAAACTTTCATTCCCCTGATTCACCTGATGCAGTATTTTTAATCGTGAATGTACTGCTAGATAAACAAACAAATTGAATATACTACAATATATTTTGAAACATCGATTGAGATCAAAATGTTCATTTTCCGCAGTTCCTGTTTAATATCATGACATGTTATTATACTTTCCTTGCAAGTCAAATACTCAAATTGTGTGCGAGGGAAAGTCTGCCTAGTCAACCTTATCTTCGTTTTGAACCCGAGTGGTATGTTAAAAAAATGATATCATTACTTGTTCCGAAAGAGGGAAGTGCAATATTTCCTATAATTTCATAATGCTGTGTGTATATGCGTGTATCCATGTGTACGTATTCCGTACACGTGACTGTGGCACACACGCAACAATAACTATGCGGTACAAACAAGCCAGCCAGGAAGCAGAGGTGTCGTTCAAAGTACAACTTCCCTCCCTCTTCACTCCCAACCTCCTCCCCCATACTCCCTCATCAGGCCCCTCTCTCTCTTTACTCCACCCCCCATACCCCATTTTCTTCATAATTGAAGGCCAGGCTAGCGAGGAATATGAACAAATTGCAGGTGGGTCGATGACAGACTATAGGAGGGAATATCTCACTGAAACCAACCACCCACCCCTGTCACTTTCGCTAACTCGACTCTGATATAGTACTAGTAATAAGTGTGTTGGTTGGCCCTTCCACCATCAGGGGGCAGTATAATCCTTCTGTTCTTGCTTTTGGTGGTGGTACAATAGTCTTCTGTTTATCATCTCTCACTGAATCCATCAATCTACCCCTTGTCACTTTATCTAACTGGACTATGATGAACAGTAATAGAGCCATAATCCTTGGCAACGCTTCAAGGAGTCTGCTCTGGGTGGGACGAAAGTATGAATTCCCTTGAGTGCGACGGTGCCGATTTGACCACCAGTTTTGTTTATACAGAACTGTTCCCAGATAGTTTAACTCCCTCACCTCTTCCATTCCCTCACCCCTTAGAGTTAGCTCACACTTGGTCCCAGTTGTCACTCCCACTCTATAGGGTGTACCAAAATCAATCACTTCATGAGTTTCTGCCATCTCAAATACCAGCACCATGTTTTTACCATCAGTTTCCTTCATTTACACACGGACTGAAACTCATCCACCACCCTCTGCAACTTCTTTCACTCTCAGCCATCAAAATGTATCATCAGCAAATAAGCTTACAACTAAGGACCAATTTCTCCATTTAGCCTCAGCTTGGCTCCCAACCATCCATATAAACAATGAACAGCCACGATGACATAACACACCCTTGCCTCAACCCTACACTAATATACAAAAAATCACTCGTAACACTCTCTACCCGCACACATGTTTTTCTTTCCAGCAAGAGCCCACCAACATAGTAAATCCTTGGCATATCTGCCATGGCTCTCCTATCAACCCTATCGATTGCCTTCTCCAGGTCCATGAAAGCAGCATACAGTGTTTTACCCTTTCTTCCTTACCACGGAAAATGAAAGTTGATCTCGAAAATTCCACTCACCTTAGTCCCAGTGTGTTATAACATACGTGAGATACCCATCCAATATACTTATATATTGTTTAACTTAATTTACATAATAAAGAAGGATAGATACAGTTGTACGAATGAAGAAATATAGCAATACATAGTCACGCAAGTACATATATAATATACAGTATATCTATAAAACACTGATAGTTAAACAGATAGATATATCGGTAGACAGCCATATAGACAAACAAATAGATAATAGGTTCACACTGATAACTACTTAGCTGAATATAATATAATATTAAAACCGTAATTACACAAGGGAGCAACCCCACTACATAATACAGTAAAACAGACACAGTAGAGTTCATCACAAATACACACTCAGTAATCACACAGGCCACCTCTAATTTGCTACGAATTCCCTGTGTTTAATCTGTCAGAGGGAATCATTAGCGACACAGCTGGAGTTGCCGGCTTCTGGTGGTGAAGTGTGTGGGGAATGTCAGTAGAGAGAGAGAGGGAGAGGGGAGAGGAAGTATCTGCTTTGTGGTGGCTTTAGGTGTAGACGCAGAGGTGAAGGGAAACAAAGGAGTAAGGCCCGTAGTTTTAAAACATTTGAGGGCCCTTACTGGAGCTCTATGAACCCTCCAAATAATCCAGGCCACATAACGCTTCAGTGTTTCGAATAGGGAATCTGTTGCCTGGAGTAGTTTGGAGGGTTCATAGAGCTCCAGTAAGGGCCCTCAAATGTTTTAAAACTACGGGTGTAAGTATAGTACCTACCTACTACCTATTTTGTTGTGGTGAAGAGATAGATGAAGAAATGAGAGTATTATCTTTATAGCTAAAGTTCGACTGAGGATGAATTTGATGGAGGATGAATGGAGGCAGGGGTAATTAGGATAGACAGATGAAAAGGATGGATAGGGAAAAATGGGAATGAGTGTAGAAATGATGACAGAGGAAGATTAAGGGTAGAGTATACTTTTGGTACATTGGAGTGCCTTGATTCCTCCAAAATATGCCAGGAAACAGGACCAGATGGACAAAAATAAAGGAGTCTGTTGTTTGGAATAGTTTGGAGGAATCAGTTGCTCCAGATTTGCCAACACTGTACTTTCCCCTTAACAGAGACAGGGACAAGGGTCAAGGGATAAGGAGCAATTCTGTATCTGCAAGAGTTGGTGGTATTATTGTCTTGGCAGGTTATGCAGTGACCAGCCAACGTGTGTGTGTGTGTGTCTTTTTTTTTTTTTTACCGCAATGCCGTAATGTTTCTGTGAGTGATTACCCAGTATTTTTATTATTGTAATTTTTCTTTATGTCCTTTTTTTCTTCTTTACTCATTCTCTTTCACAGTCTAAGTTATTCATTGCTTTATCTTTCTGTCAACTTGTCGCATCCTTTTCTTTTCCTCTAAGGCCTGAGTTTGTGTATCTATGTATGTATCTATTTTCTCTCACAGTTATTTGAATTGAATTATTTGTGTTATGTATCTCTCTCTCTCTCTCTCTCTCTCTCTCTCTCTCTCTCTCTCTCTCTCTCTCTCTCTCTCTCTCTCTCTCTCTCTCTCTCTCTCTCTCTCTCTCTCTCTCTCTCTCTCTCTCTCTCTCTCTCTCTCTCTCAGGCAACGTGATAGGAAAAAGAGGAGGGAAGGAAGGAAATGGAGTAAGGTCAATAGCAATAACAATGTCTCTGTGTGGGCATTGTGAGAAGTGGAGTTGGCGTGGGCAGTGGTGAGGGTGTGTGTGTGTGTGTAGTACAAGAGTCGAGTTGGTGTGTGTGTGTGTGTGTGTGGTAGTACGATCGGTGGTGTCACTCAAGATGGTGGTGTGGGTTAAGTTAATGTGGGTTGTGTGGGGTCGAGTGATTTTGGATAATGTATGTAATGAATGTGGGTGTGTTGGAGGTGCATGTGGATGGTGTAGGTGTGGTGTGTTGGGAGATGTGGATGGTGTAGGTGTGGTGTGTTGGGAGGTGTGGATGGTGTAGGTGTGGTGTGTTGGGAGGTGTGGATGGTGTAGGTGTATATTGGTGGTGAGATGGTGTGAGTAGTGCAACAGAAAGTAGATGATGATTATTCCATAGCAAGGAAGCGAGGACTGAAGGGAAAACAGCAAGCAATAGAGGAAAAACCGTAGTATCTCTGACACAACGCAATAAATGCTAAAAGGCAAAGCAGCACGCAGTGAGGAAGAAAAGGCTAGAGAATAAAGCAGCAGTATAGAGTGTAGATGACAAAACAACACAACACAAATAGAAGACAAAGAGAGTATAAACAATAGAAGATAAACTACGGGGCAGAAACACAACAGACAGATGGAGTGCCCAATACTTGTCCAATAGTAGTAACGCCATCTGGTATCCGGGAGTGACAAGCAAATTGAAACAAGCTCCACTGGTCCTGAAGGGGTCAAGTTTGGCCATAAACATCCGCAGCATCCCAGTATCTCAGTGACTGTGAGATTGATGTTGTCCCTGTTGTGGTGTGAAGTGATGAGTTGTACTATGTTGTCCATGCATGGTGTGGGTCCTGGTGCATGAGCTGTGTGTTGTGTTGTGTTGTGTTGTGTTGTGTTGTTAGCTTGAGTGGTGTACCTAGTCTTTGTGCTTAATTGGTGTTGTTCTGTTGTGGTGTGGAGAGATGAGGTGTACTATATTGTGTTGTGGGTCCTGGTGAGTTGTGTGTTGTGTTGTTAGCTTGAGTGGTGTACCTAGTCTTGGTGCTTAATTGGTGTTGTTTGTTCTGTTGTGGTGGCTGGCTAGGTTGTGGATAACAAATGACGCTGTGTTAAGGTGTTAGTGTGATTTGTGTTTATGGCATGGTATTGTGTTGTACAAAGTTGTTGGTGTGAGTCGTCTTCTAGTTTGTGTATATTGAGGTACGTACAAGCTGTGGGAATTTTCAGCTTATGTTGTTGTGGTGGGTTGGCGTGAGAAATGTACCGATATTTAATTATCCTGTGTAGATGCTGCGTTGTATGAGAACTGTGCTACTTTATGTACAACGTGTTGATAATTTGTAGGTGCTATATATTTATGTAAAAATGCAAATAAATAGATAATGTCCTGTACAGATGTTGATATATTGATACTGGTATATAGTGGTGTTGACGAAATGCACCGATTCACTTTTAAGTAATAATATGACTATGTTTGGCGTACAGATAAATACCCAGTTGTGTAAAATGTTGGTGTAATTTGCCTAGGATTGCATTATATTTGCTTACATACCGTAGCCATGGAATGAAATGAGGGATAGAGTACATTTTTGCCAGGCTAAAAAATGTAGTGTAAAATATGTTCTCATTCCACTCTCTAATGCTATACCCTGTCCCTTCCCACCTCACCTCCGTACTACATCTCACTCAGCTCTCATCCTACCCAACGTATCCCTCCCTTCCCTCATCTCTCATCCTACCCAACGTATCCCTCCCTTCCCTTCCCTCATCTCACGGCCACGACCCAATTTATTTCTTCCCATTCCATTCCATTACACTTCATCCAACAAGACTCTTCCCAGATGAGTCTTAATTCTGGCCCACACTGTCTTGTAGTTCCCTCTTTGCCTTTTACTCTTTCCTTTTCCCTTCCTACTTCTTTTTACTTCTTTTTACTTCTGTCTATCTCCTTGCTCAATATATTTTTTTTGTCCTGTCTCTTTTTCTTTTATCATCTCTCTATCTATTCCTTCCTTTCTTTTTAATCTCCTAACTACTTTCCCATTTCCTTTTTTCTGTAGTCACTCATTTTTTATCAACATTTCCCAATTATCTTTCTTACTTTTTCTCTCCCATTCTTCCTCTTCCCATTTCTCTCCCATTCTTCCTCTTCCCTTATTCCTTTTATCGTCCTCTGTCTCTCTATTTTACTACTTTCTTCTACTCTTCCCCCTTCTCCTTTATATTTCCTCTCTTGTTCTCTCCTGTCCTTTCCTCTGGCTATTTCCTTGTCTCACCCTTCCTCTCTTGTGAACCCCAATTCTTTTTTGTCTCTTCCTCCCACTCATATTATTCTCTATCCTTTATTTTTTCCTCTCTCTATCTATCTATCTCTCTTTCTCTCTCTCCCTCTCCCTCTCTATATCTCTATATCTCTATATCTCTATGTCTCTCTGTCTCTCTGTCTATATCTCTCTCTCTCTGTCTATATCTCTCTCTCTATCTATCTCTATATCTATTTCTATCTATCTCAACCAGCGAATACTTTTTACAGTGTAGGAATTTCTCGCCTGCCAGATTGAGTGACGTGAGATTTGCTGAGATCAGACTGTAGTTATGGACTTACACCCGTAGCTTAAAAAAAATTGAGGGCCCTTTCTGGAGCTCTATGAATTCTCCAAACTACTCCAAGCAACAGATTTCCTATTCGAAACACTGAAGCGTTTTGTTGCCTGGATTATTTGGAGGGTTCATAGAGCTATATATATACTAGTTTAGTCAATGGTATGGCCTATATTAATTATTGTTATATAAATATTTTTTTTTTCTATTTTTTTTTTTTTTTTTTTCAAGGGGAAGGGGATTGCTGTACAGTTAAAAGCACTAATACGTATACAGCTCTGGTTGAAACTTCGAAAAGTCAGTCCAATTCACTAACAAGCTCATTCCAGAGGAGATTAATTTTGATTGTGCCTTTATTTACTATCTCTAGGTATTCGAAGCACACCTGTATATTTATTAGTACTCGTGACTGTACAACCGAAAATAAGGTGGCAACAGAATACAATAACTAAATACTAATAACTAAAAAAAAAAAATAAGTACCGTACATTTACTTTCCTAATCCCAACATTTCATAGAATTATTATTTGGCTAATATTTGAATCAGTCAGCAGAATTATCCCTCCTTCAGTATCTGCAGAAAAAAGACCCCATTTTAATTATCCAATGTTCTGTGTACGAATTTCTGAGGCCGACTGTACTGTTTAATTATTACGAGGCGACGTTTGTACACACACATCAGCATTTGTCAACTTTTCGTGCAGCAGTATTTTTTATTATTCGTGTTGACATTTAAAAGAAAGACTATGTAATCGTAACAGATCGAGTTTTTTCAGAGTAGATGTGATAGGGTACAGGTTATTTATTCAGGACATGGTTTAACACGGAAATTATTTACACACACACACACACACACAAACTCGCCTCTCTATCTGTCTGTGTCACTGTCTCTGTCTCTGTCTCTCTCTCACATACATATACACATTCATACACACACACACACACATACACTCACACACACATACACTCACACACACACACACACACACACACACACTCCTCTCTGTCTGTGTCTCTGTCTTTGTCTCTGTCTCTCTCACACACATACACACACACACACACACAGGGTAGTGGTGGAAGTAATTGGGGTTGTAGGTTCCTTCAATAAATATTGTTTACATTGTTATCTTATATTTGTTTTTGGTTGATAGTACTGTACATAGCTAAGCTCTCTCTCTCTCTCTCTCTCTCTCTCTCTCTCTCTCTCTCTCTCTCTCTCTCTCTCTCTCTCTCTCTCTCTCTCACACACACACACACACACACACACACACTACCCCCTCCATCTAGGGCAGCCCTTCACTATAACAAACTGAAACCTGTCAAACAAAAAACGGACAGATATAAAAACAGTCCCATTCCAACCATTATAAATATAATAAATATATAATCATCCTCTCTATACATGTATCATCTTTGTATATATATTACACATTTCACTTTATTCATCCATTATGTCTATTATGCCAATTTATTATGTCTGTATATTTTCAGCCCAGGGTTGCAGTCTGTTTTTAATTAACCGTTTATTATTATTATTATTATTATTACACATTCTCTACTTTTCCCTCTTACCTTTTTTTTCTCAATATATCCTCCCTTTTATTTTTTCTCACTCTTCATACTTTTCAACCTCCTCCTTTTCTCCCTTCTTGTTCTTGCCTTCCCCCCTCTTTCTTCCCTCTCCTCCCTCTCCTCCCTCTCCTCCATTCTCTTCACCCTCCTTCTTTCCACTCCTCCTGCTTCTCTCCTCCTGTCTTCTATCCTCTCCTCCTCCTTCTTTCCTCTCCTCCTCCTCCTTCTTTACTCCTATATTCCCTTTCCTCCCTCTCACCTCTTCCACTCGAGGCAAGAGTTATAAATAATATGATCTTTCCTGCCTTCCTGTCTGGCTTCCTCTTCTTCGCCCACTTCCCACTTACTCCTGTTTCCTCCTCTTTCCTTTACTCTTTCATCTCCTCTCCACCTTCTTCTTCCTTCACTGCTTTTAAACAGTTCTTTCTTTTCTCTCGACCTACTTACTCCTATTTTCTTTACTCTTTCATCTCCTCTCCACCTTCTTCCTTCTTCACTGCTTTTATACAGTTCTTTCTTTTCTCTCTACCTACTTACTCCTCTTTCTGCTTTATATTTTCATTTTATTTTCATCCTCCCATCACTTCTCTCCTCTCTCCTATATACTAATTTTTATTTTTGCATTATCTCCTCACCTTCTTCGGTTCTCCTCCTTCCCTTGACTCCTTCTTTCATATCTCCTATTCCTGTACTCCACTTCTTGACTTTTGAATCTATCTTATTGTTTATTTTCGTTACTCTCTCTTTCATATGCATCCTTGTTTATTGTATTTATTGTATATACTTACTTTCATATAGCCTTTGTTCGTGTAGGATATTATTATATGTATGAATAAAGATAAATAAATAAATAGAAAGTCATCATCATCAGTCATACTTTTCACTTTACTGTGTCCACTCCTACAAACATATGTATTTTTTCGTCTCTCTAAGGATATCTTTGTCTACCGTGGCTTTCTTTTCCTTCCATCCTTGGGTCTCCACTCTATTTATCCCTCTTGAGATCTATCCAATTAGTATCAGTTTGGCCCAAAACATGACCTGCTCAAGTCCATTACTTTCTTTTTATACAGTAGTGGTTATGACATCCTCAACTTTGGTCTGGTCCCTGATCCATGATTCTCTTTTTCTGTCCGCAAGAATTTTTCTTTCCATCCATTTTGGAACACTTCTAAGTTTTCGTCTTAGGGATTTTATTAGATTCCGGAGTTCTGATCCTTAAGTTAAAACCGGTAGAATATACTGACCAATATATATATATATATATATATATATATATATATATATATATATATATATATATATATATATATATATATATATATATATATATATATATATATATATATATATGTGTGTGTGTGTGTGTGTGTGTGTGTGTGTGTACGTGTACGCTCACTTAACTACACATTTTCCCACTTTCCGCTTACACTTATTTTACACTTTGTTACTGGACGCCATCACACACGTGTCATACGCCACAGTCCTTTACTTTTGCAATACACTTTAACACATTGTACATTATGCACTATTTTTCTTTGCAGGACACATTAATTTTATACCAGTAATTATTTCACAATTATCTTCATGACACTCTAATACAATTTTTATTTTTTATTCAGGACATTTTTTTTTTCTGGAGGACACTGAACTGAGACTGGTTAAATATAGTTGACGTCTCTCACTGACACTTTTATAATGTATATTCATATTCTGTCACTATGCATTTGTTGGTCCACATTTGTTATTGTTTATGTTGAGACATGTTGACTACAGCTTGTCTGAGATTATTGATACCTAGATGACCTCCTCTTCCTCTCTTACTCCTTCTCGTTCTTTCTTCCTCCTCGTTCTTTCTTCCTCCTCCTCGTTCTTTCTTCCTTCTCGTTCTTACTCCTCCTCGTTCTTTCTTCCTCCTCGTTCTTTCTTCCTCCTCGTTCTTCCCCATCCTTGTTCTTCCCTTCCTTTTCATACTCATTCTTTTCTTAGTCAATTCTCCTCAAGCCCTTCCTTCTACTCCTCCCCCACTGTGTTGTGAGCAATACTTTAAGGGCTTAGGTGCCCCTTCGGCCCCAGTCATTCCCTTTCAGTTCTTCCACTATCACTCTTTTCTTTCTATTTCCTTCTTGCTTGCGGTCTGACCTCTCTATAACCTTCATCTGGCGCTATATGACTTCGCTGTTGCGGCTCCTAATATCATTCAATCAATCACAATCAAACAATCAATCAATCTACAGTGTATTTCTCTACCTCCAGACATTCCTCTTTCTATATTTCCTTCCCGAACTCCTTCGCTTCCCTTCCCCTCGCCTATCCACTACTTATACATCCCCTCGCCTTCCCTCTGTGACAATATTCTCACTCCATCCTCGCCTACTACATGCCCCTCTCCTTCCTCCCCTTACTACCTTTCTCTCTCCTTCTTCCCCTTTACTCCCTCTATTCCTTCCCTCTCCTTCTTCCCCTGGTACCTTCCCCTCTCCTTCCCTCACTACCTTCCCTCTCCTTCCTCCCATTTACTCCCTCCATTCCTTCCCTCTTTTCTCACATTCTAGCACAGCCTGTCCTCTTTCCCTTTCTCCTTTCAAAACCCTCCCCTCCCCTCTACCTATCAATCTCTTTCCTCCTCTCCTCTCCTCCTTTCTCCTCCCTCCTTCCAGCACTGCCTCTCCTCCTTCCAGACCCAGTAACCCACCATTTCCAGGCAGTGTCCAGGCACTTTAAAGACCTTTCCAGACATCAAGTTGGAGTTTCTTTCGCACCAATGTTCCTTCCTTCCTTCCTTCTTCGTTCCCTCTTTCCTTCACCACTTTCCCTTCCGCCCGTCATTCCTTCCTTTCTTTACGTAATAACTTTCTTTCCCTTCCTCCCTCCTATTATTCCTTCCCACATTTCGCTTTCACTCCTCTTTCAACACCTTTCTCTCATTTTTCCCTCTCTTACTACTATTACTTCCAACATTCTCTTAATTCCTCTCCTTCCTGGTTTCTCTTTACCTCCTTCCAACACCCACTACCACCTCTTTCCAGTATCCCTACCCTTCGTTAATCCACCCTCCCCCTCTCCTCCTTTTCCTCCTCCACTCTTTCCAGCACTCCAGTTCCTTTTCTTCACTGACTCTCTTTCCAGCACTCTCTCTTCCCCCCCATTCCCTTCTTTCTACCCTCCACTCATCCCCTTCCAGCACCCCCTTTTCCTCCCTCCACTCTATCCCCTTCCAGCACTCCCACCCCACCTTTCCTCCCTCTTCCTTGCAATCCAGGCCCCAACCTACCATTTCCAGGCAGTGTCCAGGCACATTAACGACCCTTCCAGGCCCCAGGTTCGAGTTTCCAGTGCGTGTAGCCGACCAGGAGGTAGTTTCCGCTTACAATATCAAAAAGTTCCAGGGTGCAATTTTCTCGCTTCCATGAGCTGGGTTTAGGGGAAGGGAGGGAGGGAGAGAGAGAAATGGAGAAAGCAGGAGGGAGAGGACGATTGGGTGGAGCTAGGGAAGGACGAGAGGGTAGTGGGGGATAGGGAGAAAGGAAATGGAGGGAGAGGACGATTGGGTGGAGCTAGGGAAGGACGAGAGGGTAGTGGGGGATAGGGAGAAAGGAAATGGAGGGAGAGGAAGATTGGGTGGAGCTAGGGAAGAGAGAGAGGGTAGTGGGGGATAGGGAGAAAGGAAATGGAGGGAGAGGAAGATTGGGTGGAGCTAGGGAAGGAAGAAAGGGTAGTGGGGGGATAGGGAAAAAGGAAATGGAGGTTTATTGGGGATAGGGAAAAAAGATATACGTATAATCAGAGGGATACATTTGAAACATTTGAAACATTTATTTATAGCCATCAGTTATACAGAGAAAGAGAGAGAAGAATAAATAGGAAGGGGAAATGAAGAAAGGGTCGTGTGGAGGAACGAGAGGAGGAAGAGAGGGAAGAAGGGAGGATGTGCTGGAGGGAGAAGGGAATAAGGAGTTAAGTGAGAGTGTGAAAGGGAGGAAGGGAAGGAGGAAGGGATATTGAAAGAGTATTAGAAAGAGTGAATGAATGAATAGGGAGAAAGGATAGGTGGCAGAAAGGCTGGAAGTAAGGTCAATTAAGGGGGTGTGGGAATTGAGGGACAGGTTTGGGGTTGGGGGTGCGTGAGTAGGGGGACAGGGTTGGGGTGGGGATGAAGGTGGGTGGGTAGAAAGCCTGTCCCCTATTCCCGCACCTCCCCAAACCTGTCTCCCTAATCCCGCACCCCCAAAAAAACCCCCAAGCCTGTCCCCTACTCCCACACTCCCCTTAAGAAGACAAAGTAAACATAATTGAGAAAAAGATACACCTAGACAGACAAACAAAATAAGATAATACCACAGACATACAAACAAACAAACAAACAGACAGACAGAAAGACAAACAAGATAAGATAATACCACAGACATACATACAAACAGACAGACAGACAGACAGACAGACAGACAGACAGACAGAGAGGAATAAAAATAAGATGTGAGAAGGAAGCATCATCCCATCTCCCTTCCTGTAAAGTTTTTCTATCAAATGCTCTCTCTCTCTCACTGTTTCTCTTTCTCTCTCTCTCTCTCTCTCTGTCTGTCTGTCTGTCTGTCTGTCTGTCTGTCTGTCTGTCTGTCTGTCTGCCTGTCTGTCTGTCTGTCTGTCTGTCTGTCTGTCTGTTTGTCTGTCTGTTTGTCTGTCTGTTGTTTTCCTCTTGTTTAATCAATCTGTCAATTTATTAGTCTATTAAGTGGAGAGTATACTGTTGGTACATTACAGTGCCTTGATTCCTCCAAAGTATGCCAGATAACACACCCAGATGAAGAAATATAATGGTATCCTGTTGCCGGGAATAATTTGGAGGAATCATAATCTCCAAAAATGTCAGAACTATACCCTTCCCTTATGTTATCTACCGAACTACCTAATTGTTGATCTATCCATCCATCTTTCCCTAACTTTCTCCTTCCCTCGTTACCCTCCTTATTTCCCCCCTTCTTCCCCTATAAGTTACCTTAAGGGGAGAGTATACTTTTGGTACATTGGAGTGCCTTGATTCCTCCAAAGTATGCCAGGAAACAGACCCAGATGAAGAAATATAATGGTATCCTGTTGCCTGAAATAGTTTGGAGGAATCATTTGCTCCAGAATTTCCAACAGTGTACTACCCCCTTCATCTCCCTCTTACCCTCTTTTAATCACGTTTCCTCCATGCTAAATATTTTCCTCCTCTCTCTCCCATTTTGTTCCTTGTCCTCGTTTTGTCTTCATTTTTTCTTCATGTTTTCCTCCTCTCTCCCATTTTGTTCTTTGTCCTCGTTTTTTCTTCATTTATTTTCTTCTTTTTTTTATATCCCTCCTTTTTCCTCAATAGATAATTATCCCTTTTCCATTAATATTCTTCCATTCTCCTTCCTTCTTTCTATAGTTTCCACTCAATTGTTTTTTTGTTAACCTCACTTTGTTTTATCCTTCTTTACCTTCTTCTTTTCTCCTAATCTCCTCACAGGGTTTTTTACGACCTTCTCCTCCTGTCCTCATTTTTCTCCTCTTCCTCATCCATATCCCAGTCCTCAGTTCTCCCTTCTTTTCTTTTTCTCTTCTCCTTTTCCTCATCCTCAGTTCTCTCGTCTCTCTTCTCTTCCTTTTCTCATTTTTCTCCTCTTCCTCATCCTTATCCCAATCCTCAGTTCCCTCTTCTCCTTTCTCTTCCTTTCCTCATTTTTCTCCTCTTCCTCATCCTCAGTTCTCTCTTCTTTCTTCTCTTCCTCCCCACCCACCCAAAAAAAAAAAAAAAAAATCGTTCACATCCCACTCATCCCTGTTTTTCCTCACCTCACCCCACGACCCTTTTTGTTATTCTGTTTTCATTTCTTTTTCTACCACGCAATATTTATTTTTCCAAAGCCCCCCCCCCTTCCCTGCCACCCCCACCCCCAACCCCCATCCCTTTGAGATTTACTATGCAAATTCTGGCGCCTGCTAATACCGTGGGAATTATTTAAGTTCGGCACCGGGCTTCCAAAACAGATTTGCCCCACTCATTCCACACGGGGGGACGAGGAATGGAAGACGAGGAGAGGCAAGGAAGGAAGGAAGGAAGGAAGGAAGGAAGGAAGGAGGGGGAAATGGAGGAGGAGAGGAGGAGAAAGGGAGGTAGGTTGGTAGGTAGGTAGGGAAGGTTGAGGAAAAGAGGGAATGGCAGGATGGAAAGAAAGGAGGAGATAGAAAAGGGTAGAGAAGTAAGGAAGCAAGAGAGAGGTAAGGAGGAAAGGAAGGGAACATGAGGGTAGTAAAGAGCATAGGGGGAGAGTTTGTTAGTGAGAAAGGACCCTAGGAAGCGAAGGAGTAAGGAGAGACCTTGAAGTTAGAAAAAGAAGGAAAGAAGAGAGATCTGAGGAAAGGGAGAAAGGTGCTGTATATGTATATAGTGTTCAGTATTATAAAAAGATAGGGAAAAATAAATAATATAACTAACTTAAAATATATCGTTGATATGGATAAAGATTTCTTTAATAAAGAAGAAATAATTGTTGTAGTTTGTCTCCACTAAATATTTCTTACAGTGCATTTTAAATATTATCATGATATACCAGGATATAATAAAAATGATAGAGAAATATCTGTTGAGATGAGAAAAATATATTACATTAGTAGAAAAACAAATTGTATGTAGATATTTTGGTTTCTTGGACCAAGAAAAGTGTAAATAAATATTTGAGGTTTACAAATAGTTGAAAGGGTTCCGTCAGAGCTCGTTATATAAACACACAGTCACATATATTCACATTCATGCACACAGTATGACTCACACACACACACACACACATACATATTCACTAACACTAACACACAT
>JAWZYT010007234.1:0-30668 GCA_034508575.1 Petrolisthes manimaculis | reverse complement strand
TATAGAACATGAAAGCACAGGAGGCGTACTGTTGTTGGCAGGAGTAACTAGTGTTGGCAGGGGTATCTTGTGTTGGCAGGGGTATCTTGTCGTGTTGGCAGGGGTATCTTGTCGTGTTGGCAGGGGTATCTTGTCGTGTTGACAGGGGTAGTTTGTGTTGGCAGGGGTATCTTGTCGTGTTGGCAGGGGTAGTTTGTGTTGGCAGGGGTATCTTGTCGTGTTGGCAGAAGTGTGGGCAGAGACAAGTAGTTCCCTGGAGCCTTGCATGTGTACCCTTGCTCCTTCCTCCTTTGTCCACCTCGTATTATTTTCTCCTCCTCCTCCTCCTCCTCCTCCTCCTCCTCCTCCTCCTCCTCCTCCTCCTCCTCCTCCTCCTCCTCTCCTCCTCCTCTCCTCCTCCTCCTCCTCCTCCTCCTCCTCCTCCTCCTCCTCCTCCTCCTCCTCCTCCTCCTCCTCCTCCTCCTCTCCTCTCCTCTCCTCTCCTCCTCCTCCTCCTCCTCCTCCTCCTCCTCCTCCTCCTCCTCCTCCTCCTCCTCCTCCTCCTCCTCCTCCTACTGTCCATCTTCTCTCGTCTTGCAGTTCGTCGTTTTCTTTATCTAACTCCCTTTCTCTCTATTTATTTATCCATTTTTCTTTTTTCTCCTCTACTTTTATTTTCACCTTTCTTCTATATTCCTCTTCCCCATCTCTTTTCTTTCCCCTTTACCTTAATAATACTCTCATCCTCAACACTTTTTCTATCCCTCGTCCTTCCCTAACCCATCAACCACCTATCTCCTTTCCTCCATCGTCCCAATCTTCCCTATCCTCTCTCATTCTCTCAGGCAGGCAGGCAGGCAGGCAGGCAGACAGACACACAGTTGAGTGAACCTGCATGAATCAGTGTATCTGGTGTGTAGGCAGGTGTGTCAGGTGTGTGGGACGACCTTCTTGTGTCTCTGTTGTGTGTGTGTGTGCGTGTGCGTGTGTGTGTGTGTGTGTCTCTGTGTGTGTGTATGTGTGTGTGTGTGTGTGTGTGTGTGTGTGTGTGTGCTTCCTGCTATTGCGTAAGACTGACTAAGCTAAACAGGTCAAGTTCGGGCCAGGTTTGGTGTGGCCTGATTGCCATCTCGAATAAACGGTTTCCTCGTGTTTTTCGGATACATATGATTTGCCTGGTTTTGACTCCAGGGTTGGTCCGGTTCTAGTGTGGTGTGGCAAAGAGCAAGAAAGACAGGGCAGGGGACGCAAGCAACACCCTGCCAGGCCACTACCCTACTTCCCTGACTTGTCCAGCTAGGGGTCAGTCAGTTGTTTACCTCATCAGTTGTACACCTGTTTACTCACCCTACTACCCACACTACACCTACAACATTACCACTATACAACTATGGTCACTTACCACCACTACCAACAAGCAGTACTTTCACCACTATACACCACTAGTACTTTCACCACTACTTACACCAGTCAATACATATCCATTATTTTTTTTTTACCTACATGACCAATACTATCCCACCTTCCAATTCACTTAGTCACTTATTCGTTCAATTATTTGCTTATTTACTCCTCCCTACAGTCTATGCCCACACCATACACCACCCACCCACTATACCTGTACTGTATATACTGTGTACTTGTTCAGTCTCTACCTACCATACTGTACTATACATACCTCTCGTATTGACTCCATGAAGGTCCATTAAGTTGATGGTAGAAGCTTCCCTACAGCGAGGGTGACCGGACGTGCCTCATTCCCTTTATTGCCTTACTGTGGCAGATCTGTGACCCAAGAGTGGAGGGAGGCTGTGTAGGAAGGGGAGGAAATGGAAGGAAACAGGGATGTGGAAGTAAATAGGCCTACACTGAACTTCCTACTCACTGCACCAGACATATACTTATACTCCTTCATTGTCATAATTATAAACCTTGCCAAAACTCATACCAATAGTTTCCACAGAAGAAGAGGAATCTTAATCGTTCAATTTCACTTTTGCTCTTTTTCGGTGGCTAATTTATTGAACAAAGCTCAAACAATTGATATATTTCCGGTGTAGCAACTCTCCGCTTCCACACATTGTTTACAATAAATGCCGTGTGCACACCAGTAAAACTATAACAGTCATGGAAGAAAAATCTCCTGGCAACTCAATTCTTGTGGAGTACAGTACTACATAAAAAATATATTGTGACAGAGTTCCCGTTAGCATTGTTTAATAAGTGTGTCAAGTCTCTTGGTGTGAATCGACTTCTTTGATGCTGTAAGAATGTTTGCCTTATGGGAATCCTGTTCTCATTTTACTCAGGGTACGAGAGAGAGAGAGAGAGAGAGAGAGAGAGAGAGAGAGAGAGAGAGAGAGAGAGAGAGAGAGATCCTTTTATACCCTTGATAAAAAAAGAGTGAGTAGATGGGTAGGGAGAGGAGAGAGAGTATGGAGTATGGAATAATGGAGTGAAGGAGGGAGTTTCCGAGTGTGGTGGGCAAGAATTGATGGGAGCATCGCGTGTGTTGGGACTCACTCCATCAGCTTACTGGGCAGGGGGGCGGCCAGGGCAGCAGCGGCCTTGCCTTAAAGCACGTAGGAGAGAGAGAGAGAGAGAGAGAGAGAGAGAGAGAGAGAGAGAGAGCAGAGAGAGAGAGATTCAGGTCATACAAGTAAGGTGAAGGTTAAAAAAAAAGAAAGAGGATAGAAAGTAAGAGATATTGATAATTAATGTGCTCTGGAGATTATTAGAACTAACTAGAGAGAGAAAAAAACCACTCGTAAGATAGAGTTAGTAAGAAAAAACACAAATTAGGAGAAAGTTAAAGAGATATGATTCGAGGGCTAGTTCCCAAGTTCTCTCTCTCTCTCTCTCTCTCTCTCTCTCTCTTATATCCTATGCATGTGGGTTATCGGAGCATTATTATGATTATCGTCTGATGAATATTATAGCTACTAACTACTCCTGATAACACACACACACACACACACACACACACACACACACACACACACACACACACACACACACACACACACACACACACACACACACACACACACACACACACACACACACACACACACACACACACACACACACACTCACTCCACCCACCATGCACTCACTAATCATACTCTCTCCATAAATTAACAACCATCCTCTTATATCCCCTCGTATTATTATATCTGTACAATTGAGAGGAGTAATACCATCCCTGTGCCTGCCATCACTACCATCTCGCCCACCTTACTTCTTTGCTAACTCTGATTTTTTTATTTATCTTTGCTGAATCTGTCTCGAAAGTGGATCTGCTAAGTTATCTACCTATATACCACTTTTTATCATTAGGACACGTGACGCCTTCAACACGTTATTTCCTCCAACAACAACATAAAAATCTCAATATTGTGATTCTAAAAGTATAGCCAACTTATTCGTATATAAAATAGGTATGTATATGATTTTTAAGTCGAATTTGATAATATATTGTACCGGGTACGCTCTTGTTTTTTTTTTTTGTTTTTTTTCAATTTACTTGGAATATTGTGATTCTATAAGTAAAGCCAACTTATTTATATATAAAATAGGTATGTATTTGAATGTTTAGTCAAATTTGATAATATATTCTATGCTCATGTTTTTCAATTTACTTGGAATATTGTGATTCTATAGGTAAAGCCAACTTATTTGTATATAAAATAGGTATGTATAGTATATGAATATTTAGTCAAAATTGATAATATAGTTTATGTTGATATTGTAAGAAATAATGCAATAGAGGTCATTAATCCCACTGGAGATGATAATTCTAGTTTATGGTAAGTAATGAGTCTGGCTGTGTGTGTGTGTGTGTGTGTTGTAATGAGTCTCAGATTGTACCATGACGACCATCAGACATATCACCATCCATTACCCAACACTTGACTCCACCCTCCTTGTTGCCAGTGTACAGACACACACACATACATACAAGCGGACATGCAGACTTGTAGGCAGACATACAGGCAGACAGATACATGCATACAAACATACAAGGCAGATATACATACAGTCAGAAATATATACATAGAAGTAGACAGACAGACAGACAGACATACATACATACATACATACATACAGGCAGTTTGGACCACAAGTCACTGGTCATTCTAAGTGGGAAAAATCTTTTTGATAAATTGTATGTTTCTGATTCCTCCAGACCATGCCAGGAAACAAATCACCTCAATGAAACTAATAGGATAGTTCTGTTTCGTGACGTAGTTTGGAGGATGCAGTACCTAGTCCTCCAATTTACCTACAATAGTTTATCTCCCTTAACTCTCAAGGCGGATGATTTGTTGAGGGTAAATTATTATTGGATTATTTATTTCTTCAAACCTTAAAGGAGGAATTTCTTTTTGGTGCGTTAGAGTGCTACGAGTCCTCCAAAATATGCCAGGAAACAAGACCAGATGATGAAAAAAAATAATGGTGACCTGTTGTTTTGTATTGTATTGTTTGGAGGAATCCTTTGCTCCAGAATTACCAACACCGTACCGTACTTTCTCCTTCCTTTTATTCCTTTTTACGTTTTCTGTCGTATAGTTTGGAGGAATTAGGAGCACTCGAGATCCCTGAGCTGAAGAGTTATGCATTCCTATCTGGCTAACGCAAATCGATAATATTGTACTAGCCTTAGAAATCATTAATATTTTGTATACTGTATGCATGGATAAACAGTAAGTGTGTGTGTGTGTGTGTGTGTGTGTGTGTGTGTGTGTGTGTGTGTGTGTGTGTGTGTGTGTGTGTTAATGATTTCATGGACCCTAGTTGCATTATAATGAAGCTGACAACATCTAAACCCACTCATAAATATTATCCTTTACGTTTGCATCACGTCTCAGAAAACAATATTCAGAAACTAACATTCATTTGCAACCATATATACATCATCATTAACCTCTAGCAGCATTTAAGCCACACCCATCTTTCATCGTTACAATTGTGGTAATTTATATAATGGCACTGTACCCTTACTTGATGATATACGAGTTACAGGTAGGAGACTGTAGGAATGGTATACTCTCATCCACTTCTTGATATACGAGTTACAGGTAAGAGACTGTAGGTAGGAATGGTATACTCTCATCCACTTCTTGATATACGAGTTACAGGTAAGAGACTGTAGGACTGGTATACTCTCTTCCTTCACGGCACATTAGTTAGAATAGATTTATACCTGTCATCTCCACCTGGGTCATTACTGCAGACGACCACAAAGGACTTAATTTAAAAGGAGTGGAAGTTCTGCAACCCGAGAGTTTCCTTCCATTCAGAGGGTGAGTCTGGAACTGAAATTAATATCCACTAAACTTAGAATTAACTGGTACAGGCCAGGACAATAGTTCCACTTCACATACTCATCATTATATATATTATAAGATGCCCTTGAGTGAACGAGTGGCAAGGTGGAATATATATTGTAACACACTAATATATATACTTTTTTTTCTCTCCCTCAGGTGAGTGTGAGAGTGAGGTGTGAGGTGTGAGGTGGCTGGCCTGAGTGGTGAGGCAGGTTTGTACTCATGTTGATGGGTTGAAGGTGCTGGTGAGTATATTTGTTGCTTATGTGGTCATTTGTATTTAATTATATTCTGAATGGCCATAAACGTAGTGTGAGCGACAGGTTGTGATTACCACATACATAATATACTCTAAGTTAGTGTTGTGTCTATTAGAAAAATGCCTTGTTAAACATTATGATTGTATGGATTGTGTGTGTGGTGCCAACTAATACACTTGTAAGATATACCTTAGGCCTACCTCTATGTCAACATACTTAAATTTGTACTTGAAGAGTAAATTCGACTTACACGTTTATTTATTATTATTATTATTTATTATTATTATTATTATATATTTTTATTATTATTATTATATATTTTTTATTATTATTATTATTATTATATATTTTTATAATTATTTTTTTTTTACTTTTTTCTTTTTTTTTGTTCAACATTTACGGTAATTGCAGGAGGACTGGGCGTGTTTCCACTAGATTGTAGGTGGCAACTGGCACGTAGGACTGATTGTCTGGTTTCAAATGGTATACTTTAACATCATTTATCTCTATATAGCGTTGATGGGAAAGGGACAGCCAGCCATTGTTGACAACGTGTGAGGGGTTTGGTTTCCAGTACCGGATGTCAATTCATTAGGGTTTATTTTTTTATTCTTTCGTCGGATTCAATTCTCTGTCTTTCTCATTATTATATTTTTATTTTACATTCATTCTCTTTTCTTTATTTCTCCGCTCTTCGCTTCTGTTCTGTTTTTTTTTTTTCCACGGCATTTTTTTGTTTTCTATCTTACTATTTATAACTTTTTTTTTCTCTCTCTCTCTATCACACACACACACACACACACACACACACACACACACACACACACACACACACCCTGAGGCCATCACCGTGTCTGTTGTGGCAGCAATCATTTATCTCGCAACACAATCTGAACTAACTCTAACCCTTGGCCTCCCTTGCTTGCTTTCCCACTCTCTCTCTCTCTCTCTCTCTCTCTCTCTCTCTCTCTCTCTCTTTTTTTGCTATATTTTTCATTCAACCTTCTCATTTCTCATTCGCCTCTTTTCCTTTCCACCCTTACCCATTTTCCCTTTTGCCCCATCTCCACCTCCTCTTCCTTCCCCTCCACCTCCTCTTTCCTTCCCCACACCCCTCCACTCCACGTCCTTTCCTTCCCCTTCCATCCTCCCTCCACTCCACCTCCTCTTCCTTCCCCTCCTATCATCCCTCCTCTTCCCTCCCCCTCTCTCCCTCCCAATTCTTCTCGCTAATAACAGTCCATATAGGGAGGACTGTGCCACTAAAATAGACACAAGTAATTTGGACCCCAGACCAAGTACCTCTTTTGTGTTCTCACTCTCTCAAGTCCTTTTGCATTTCCTTTTGAACTCTCACTACATCATTCCCTTTGTATTCTCACTACATCATTCCCTTTGTATTCTCACTCTATCATTCCCTTTGTATTCTCACTACATCATTCCCTTTGTATTCTCACTCTATCATTCCCTTTGTATTCTCACTACATCATTCCCTTTGTATTCTCACTCTATCATTCCCTTTGTATTCTCACTACATCATTTCTTTTGTATTCTCCTTCTGCATGTACGTTCAATTGGATTCTAGTTGTGTCCAATTTTGTTTATTATTTTTGCTTTCATTCTATAATAATTGTAGTCCGAGTATTTATTTTGTATTTTCTCAAGTTGCGTGTATTCATTGACTCACGTTATGTATATTTAAAAAAAAAATCTTCAAATATTCGGAAGGAAGTGATGGGGTTTGTTGTGGTGCCTGGGTCGGTGTGTGTGTGTGTGTGTGTGTGTTAGGTGCAGTACATCTGTTTATCGGTTACCTTGGTGGGGTTCTGGTGGGTGACGTCAGGTGATGGATGAGTCTCGTGTCAAGGATGTTTTGTGTGTGCGTGTGTGTGTGTGTGTGTGTGTGCTTGTTTTGTCTTGAAATGGTTTATGTGCGGCTGATTAAAAGCGTGATCTCTCTCTCTCTCTACACACACACACACAAACACACACACACATATAAAATATATAATACAATAAACACACACACACACACACATAAAATATATAATACAATAAACACACACACACAGAAACCAACAAACAAACAAACCCATTCCCTGCCCTGCCACCTCCATCCCATACAGTAGGTTCACCTCCCCTGACGACTACTCCATCATGCCTATCTCTATCTCCCCTCACCTTTCCCCTCACCATTAGTCCAATCTCCCCTCCCTATTCCCTTCCTTCACCCTACCCCTTCTTTCCTTCGGCACAACTATACTCTTCTCTCTGACTCCCTATACTCCTTTTTGTTTCCTCGCTTATCCTTCTCTGTCTCCCCCAATTTCCATCTCCCTCCCAGTCTCTCCTTCCTTTCCTCTTTTCAATTTCTTCCTCCCTCTGCCCACTCTCTCCTCTCTCTTTCTGTCCACCTCCCGGTTCCCTCTGCACCCGCCGGCAGTGTCTAACCCTAAGACGCTACACGGCAGATTAATGCCTCAATTTTAATGGCAGGAGATGAACGTGGTTTTCAGACGTCACGTTACCCGGGTGACTTTGTGGTGGTAGTAGTAGTGGTGGTACCCCTGTTCTCCATCCCTCCCTTCTTTCTTCCATCCCTCTTTCCATCTTTCCTCCCTCCAATGAACTGCCTAATGACATTATCGTGAAGTTCAATACTATATCTATATCAACGATTTATTTCTCCATGAAGAAATTATAAATATAAGAATCCAGCATATTGAACACGACAAAATAGAGAGAAGTGAAGGTCGTCGAGACCTTCGTTGGCGCCCAATATATTTGGACATTTAAGGGGACAGCCTATTGTCAGCACATTTTAACGCTACTGATTCCTCCAACCTCTACTGTATAAGACAAATCATATACTGAGCCTCATGGTATTCTGTTTGGTGGTGTAGTCTGGAGGCAGGAGTCACCAGCCCTCCAGTCCGCCCACAACAGCTTGTCTGTCTTCTTAAGGTGTCGCCAGCAGGCCCACATATCCCTGGCTAACTCTATATATAACCAGTCAACTAAAATATCAATAAGACAACGCTTATCAAGGACATCTGTGACGCCTAGCAACAGAGAAGTATTAGGGAGTCGACCAATAGATTACATTATGTGTGTCCGTCCCCCACAATTGATTCAACAGGCTTTAGGTTTGGGTTGTCGATGGTGTTGTCAGGAAAAATTTGCAACTATGTGATCCTTCAGATTGTATCATAAAACAACACCTATCCTGCAAGAATTATTTTCTACCAAAGACTGGAGATATAGTAATAATCTGCTGTAAGATATTGGAAGGCTATTAATTCCCCCAAACTATATCAGCAAACAGAATCTGTCCGTATGAGAAAAGGCGATGTGTTATACAGCCAAGTTTAGATGGCCAAGTTAGTTCCATTATTACCACAACAGATGTCATCCTATAATTGATTCTGTTAATAACTTTCAATCACCAACTTCTTACGATAATATGTATTACCATGGGACTAAATCACTGAAGAAATAAATTTATAAACTCCATAAGTGCGTCAACCGAACCTCCGTGTATTTTCAGTTTATCCGAGTGGAACTTGTTTTATTATTATTATTACTACTGTTGATCACTATTTACTCCAGTGTTAAAATTTCTATATATTCATTGGGCATTGAGATCTCCAGGGTTGTGTATTCGCTTATTATATAGATTATGTGTGTTTGGTTAAGTTTAATGATATAAATGCAGAGAGAGAGAGAGAGAGAGAGAGAGAGAGAGAGAGTGAGAGCGAGCGAGCAAGTGTGCATCCTTGGATCACTACTTTTGAAAGGCGTTGAAATTACCACACGGTACCAATTCAACTCCTGCAAATCCAGTACAAAATGTGAATCTATGTATATAGTTACATGTATATGATAATATATACTTATGGTAATATTAACATGTATTTATGTACATGAGAAAGAAGAGAAAAATGTGGATAAATTTGAAAGAACGTACAAGTATATATAGATTTTCTGGTACCAATATATTATCATACTGTTTTTGAGAGAACTGATGTTGATGTCTTCGATCCCACATTATGTATTACTTTGTGTATTTCTTAGCTACTAAACCTTCCTTACACAGAAGACATAAATACGTAAATATGTTTCTACTATGACATTCTAACATTGTTAAGATCAACAATGTGTGTGTGTGTGTGTGTGTGTGTGTGTGTGTACTAGGCCAATAGTATCATGTACCGTAAGGCAATTTAAACTACTTAATATCGGTCACACGGTGTCTACCTACCTACTGACGGAGGGAGGGAGGGACTGGTGGGTTGGTGAGGTGGAGTGGTAGTGAGACGCGACACAATGTATGTACAGTACTTAGAGACATAACCATTTCTAAGTCCTCTTAGATGGACCCCAAATCACAGAATCATTAGTATTTTCGTGTAATTATTCTTATCTGGAACTTGACACACTCGAAATACAATATATATATATATATATATGGTTTATTTATTCTTTGCTTCTGCACAGTTGAAAAAAAAAATGATGCACAAAATACGAGTCTTCAGACATAGATTATTTTCCACGACTGTACATTTCCCTCCACTTATATACGCGTACGGTATATGTCACGTCTTGATAATGTTTGTGGTGAGTTCAGGGGAAGGAAATTGCGTTGATACAGATTCGCGTCCCTAGACCAACAACCCGATTATAAGTGGTGACCGCCGGATATTTCGGACTGAGATGGCGTATAGGCAAATCATGTGGCTTCCTAAATATCTCTCTCTCTCCCTCGGTCCTCACAATTATGGTGTGGCGTTTTTTTAAGAAAAGGGGATACTACGTGACTTCTTATATACGTATATACACAAAAGCATGATATTTATTCACCAGGAAAGCAAATATTGAGTGATAAGTCATGCAGATTGTGGTCATAAATGTGTTTCGTATTCTTTGCCATATTATCCTTCCCTTTTTCATCATTCTTCATGTCTTCCCACTTTCCCTCCTTGACCTCCTTTTCGTTCGTCTTTCTTGGTATGCCTGTAGGGGTAAACATCTCTCCTTCCTTCCTTACCCTTGCTTCTCATTATTCATCAGATCCTCCCTAAGTCCATAGTATCATCGCTACACTTGTCCTCCTTCTATTTCTCTCTTTCTCATCTCTCCTTCTGTCTTCTTCCTTATCTCTACGCTTTTTCTTCTCCCTCCCTCTTTCCCTCCATATTCCCACAGTTTCCCTCCATATTCCCACACATTTCCTCCTTCCCTTCCCTTCTCCCCCACCTCCCTCTACCCATCCATCCTCGCCCTTGTCCCTACACCTTACCTTCTTCCCTCCCTCTCCCTCCCTCTCTCCGTCATTAACATATTTTCTCTTATCCTGACTAACACTAACCCTTCCATTACCCTATACCTCCTCCCCCTCCTCCCTTTCCTTCTGCCCCCTCCCCCTTCCCTTTCCCTCTACCCCCTCCCCACCATTCTACATGCCTACGCCTCCCCACTGTCTCTACCAGTGTTTCAGGACCCCCCCCCCTCCCACCTCCCCCCACATATACATTTTTTTACCTTTTTTTTTCTCTACCTTCGTTCATTTATTCCCTTCATTCATTTTTTCCTTCATTCATTGTTCACCTTTCTTTTGCCTTCTCATCTTCCGTTTGGTTTATCATCCCACATCTTCATTTTCTATTTTGTTTTTCTTTATTTTTCCTCTTTCCCGCTTTCCTTTCCTTCAATCATGCCCTGTTTTTTTCCCTTCTTTATTTTCCTCCAGGTTCAAATGTCACTCACCTTTCCCTTCATTTTCCACTTCCATATTCAAACCTCCTCCTCCTCCTCCTCCTCCTCCTCCTCCTCCTCCTCCTCCTCCTCCTCCTCCTCCTCCTCCTCCTCCTCCTCCTCCTCCTCCTCCTCCTCCTCCTCCTCCTCCTCCTCCTCCTCCTCCTCCTCCACTTCCTATCTACACTGGGCATCTCTCGCTTTCTCCTTTCACCTCGTCTTTCCCTCTCCATCCCTCAGCCTCACACCTCATCTCACCACGGAATCTCTTACTCACTCCTTCTCTCACATCTCTTTCTCTATCTCTTCCTTCTTTTACTGTCTTTCACTTAGGCTTCAACGACATGTACAGTACACACACACACACACACACACACGTTTTCTCTCTCTTCCCAATCTCCTCCACACCCCTCCTCCCCTTCCTCTCTGCTTTTTCCTCTCCATAGTTATATATCTCTATTTCTCCTCCTCATCCTCCTTTCCTTTTCCCACCCTCTCCTAAGGCGTTACCAATGTCGCGACCACTATCAGGTAAGTGGGATCAGGCCAGTGATAGGGGAAAGGGGGGGGGAGAAGATGGGGTGGAAAGGGTGTGGAAAGGGGGGGGGGGGAGCAAAGGGAAGTAGATGGAGAGGGTTGTTTTGAAGGAAAGGGAGAAGGAGTGGTATGGAGAGGGTGTGAGAGAGGAGTGAGAAGGGTGGAATGGAGAGGGTGTGAGAGAGGAGTGAGAAAGGGTGGAATGGAGAGGGTGTGAGAGAGGAATGAGAAGGGGTGGTATGGAGAGGGTGTGAGAGAGGAGTGAGAAGGGGTGGTATGGAGAGGGTGTGAAAGAGGGGTGAGAAGGGTGAAGGTGAAAATGTCGGCTGGGTTATCTCTGCTTTCAGTCTTAGATTTGGAGGTTGTGGTTTCTGACCCTCCCACCCTGGATGTCCTATTGCTTACCTTATCCCTTCCCATGTCCCTTCCTATGTCCCTCTCTCTGACCCTTCCTATGTCCCTTCCTATGTCCCTTACTCTGACCCTTTCTCTGTCCCTCTGTCTGACCCTTTCTATGTCCCTCTCTCTGACCCTTCCTCTGTCCCTCTCTTTGTTTATGTCTCTGTCACTGTCCTTGTCACTTCTCTTGTCTGTGTTCCTGTTCCTGCCACTGTCTTCTCTACCCCTCCTATTAATTAAACCCTCTGTTCTAACCCATTTCCTTATCCTTTTCGTAATGTTGTTTAGGATCACGTCTTCACATCTTTCTTTACCCACATATTACATTCCCTTAATCACTCTTCATTTATTTCTCCACTATTTCATCACTTACTAAAAAACAGTCTTCACGCTCATTATTTATTTTTATTTCACCCATTCTCTCTCTTATTTCTTTTCATGATAATTTTGGCCACCACCCAGTACGGCTTATCGTTGTCATGTGTAAACCCTTGAGGTAAGATGGATCCGCCCCTTTCCCAGGCTTCTTGATTTATTGTTTCTGCTTTATTTGTGTTCCTTCTTTACTTTCAATTATTCATCGTGTGTTACCAATTTATTATATTTCACGAGTGTGCATTTTTACTTAACCCATATTTTCTACATTTTATATTTATTTATTTATTTATTTCATGTCTCGACGTTCTTCATTTTACCCATGTTTTCTTAATTATTATTCTTGTGATGAGTAAGATCTTCCTCCATCTCATATTTCAATTAATTTTTATCCTCTTTTCTTCCTCCATTTTTTGTCTTCCTTTCGCCTTTTTGTTCTTTTTTATTATCATTTCCACTCGCATTTGCATATCCCTCCCTCTCATCACTTTTCCTACTTCTATTTTTTACCATCTTTGGTTTTCACTTGCAACCATTTACCATCCCTTTGTCTTCCCTTTTCACCGAACACATCCATTCCCTTTCCTTTCCTTTCCTTTCCTTTCCTTTCCTTTCCTTTCCTTTCCTTTCCTTTCCTTTCCTTTCCTTTCCTTTCATTTCCTTCCCTTCCCTTCCCTTCCCTTCCCTTCTACTTCCCTGTATTTGCATCTCTTTAGCATCTTTTCTTCCTTCTTTTCTCCTCTTTCATCTCCTCCACTTAATTTCTACCTATAAATTTCCCTTCTCCGCCTCTTTTTCCTTTCCCGTCCCTCCCCCTTCTACAACCTCCTTCTACAACCTCCTTCCTCGTGGTCTGTGGGTGTCTGTGGTCCTCTCGAGTCTAATCTGTTTACCTGGAACTCGTTGAAAGTCTCTATCCGCCTGAGGGAACGACCAAGGCTCCAGAATAACTCCCTGTACACGACGCGACCCTATACAGTGGGTGAGGTAACGTGGGAATACAACCAGTGACTGATACAATTATATATAAAATGGATTTATTTCATGACACCACACTTCATTCACTCATACATAAATATTCTTGATCGATTTATGCGTGAATACATTAGTTGATTTGCTTGGATTATAAACTTTGTGAATTGTGTATGATTGCAACATTGCTAGGCTGCTACTATTGCCTGCTTGTCCTATATAGGCATGAATATTACATGTCACAAGCAAAGATTCCCAAAGTATTCAAGGGTAAATGTGGCCGTATATACCTTAAGGGACCCCGTGATGTAGTCAGAAAATTGGAGGTTAGTGAGTCCTTCAAACATTGCCTGGAAACACCACCTATACTGAAGGAGCCTGTTTCGTGGCACAATCAGGAGGAATCAGAAGCCACCAAGACTCATACACGAACACAGGGTCCTTTATAACTCATACTCACATTCCTGTTTTTTTTCTCATTCGTTACCCGTTTGTGTTCTCCCTCGCCCCCGTACCGGTACCTGTTCGCCCCTCCCCTGTTCGCCCCTCCCCTGTTCGTGCCCAGAGTGTACCCGGTCGTCGGTCCTTGTGACAGCAGGTGGTGTTGTGTTGGTGTTGGTGGTAGTAGTAGTGGTGGTGGTGACCTGTTTGTTATGCTGAGGTGGTCAGTTGGGTGAGTTACGACCCCTTCACTCCGCCTCTTTTCCTTACCCATTCTTCCTCACTCCCACCACCACCACCAGCAGCGGTATTCCTCTTTTATGTCCCGTATGTATGTACGTACCATTGTCTTCCTCTTTACCCATACACTAGGTTTTCTCTATTCTCTCACCGCATGACTCCATCCCTTTTACAGTCTTGGGCCTTTCTTCTCGTTGCTTCCTCCTTCCATACCGTTCCTTTCTTTCCCACCTCACAGCCTCCCCTTACTTCTTCCCATATCAGCATCACCTTTACCTTTGTCCTCAAAACTCCTTCCCTCCTTCAATCCTTTCCCATCACAGACTTTCCCATTTTCCTTCCAACCCTTCCTTCATATCCATTATATTGTCCTTATCAGCATTCTCTTATTTTCATCTCAGCACTTGTCGTTCAGAAGTTTTCATCCCTTCTTTTCTATCTAACAGTTGTTTCTTCCTCTGTCGATTATGTAATGAACATACACACACACACACACACACACACACAAACACACACACACACACACACACACACACACACACACACACACACACACACACACACACACACACACACACACACACACACACACACACACACACACACACACACACACACACACACACACACACACACACACGACAAACCCGTGGTGGATGGTGTTTCTAAGGAGGCCATTTGGTCATCGGTAAACTGACTAATGATGAGTAATGGGTGGAGTGAACGTGAGGCTGAGTGTGATATGCTGACACACAACCAGAATCACCTGATGTACTATATAATGAACGTTTGTAGGCGTGTTGTGGTTTTGTCCGGATATTTATTGTAACTGGAGAAGCATTATGATAACCCTATTACACATGGCGGAGTTTACCGGACGTTTAGCTCGTCGAGTTAGGCTACGTGTTCAACATATTTCACAACACGGTTCACTGTACCATCCACGTCAGCTGAGGAATGGAGCTTATAGGAAGTCACCCAGCACACATGTTGGATACTTCACATACACTCGTTTATCACATATAAGAAATTATTAATAAAATACGACGACTATTATAGTTATATGTAATCATTTTCCCATGACCTGTTAATGCTTTAATATTCCTTAAGTATCATAGTCACACATATTGATTCCTATATAATTCCCATCTTGATGGAGAACACTCAGTCTTGTCAAACAAGATTCACACATATGAAATATACTCCATTAACTTAGATAACTGAACATTTATTTTGTATACAGTTGTTTTTTTTCTTTTTTTTTTACATTACCACTGAAGTACAAAGTTTGGGAAGCGCCACCTTTGCGATAATCGAGCTGAAGAGCGTCAATGAGAGCGAAATTAGACCTGATGAACAAAACAGACTGAAGACGTACAGTACCAAGAAAGATTTGATGTACACAATATTTATGAGTGAATTATTAATTCATCCAACCCACACTTACACACCAACACAATACACCTCTAAAATATATACAATTAATCATGGCTATATAACTGTCTATACCAACCTTTTCCCTTCAGCTACCTAAACCTTAGATATTCTTTGTCGGCTCTAGTCTCAACACACACACACACACACACACACACACACACACACACACAGAGCGACTTTCTGAATTCCCCCCTCCGTCTCACTCAGGCCAGGGTTAATTCGCTTACGCTGGCGAATCGCGTGTTGGGCGGCGTTGGTCGTGACTGTCAGAAGCCTTCCTTGCTGTTGCGGTTGTTGTTGTTGTGTGTGTGTGTGTGTGTGTGTGTGTGAGAGAGAGAGAGAGAGAGGGGGGGGGAGACTAAAATCCTGTCTTGGAAGTCGAGGTTTGTATAATTAGAAGAGGTTTTTTTCTATAGTTCTGGCTTGTGTTTTGTTGGAAATGATTCAAAGTCGTGTCAATCATAGGGTTCTAGTAGTATGATTGTATGGTTGGATCTTGGATAGATTAAATGGTTGGGTGATTGGTTGGTTGGTTGGTTAGTTGATAGATTTATTGATCTGTAGATAAATTGCTTGAGTGATTGGTTGGTTAGTTAGCTGCTTGATTGGTTGATAGTAGGTTGATTGGATGGCCGATTGGTTGGCTGGCTGGGTAGATGGATGGTTGTCTTCCTTATCAATACCATAGATGCACCAGGCAGTTGACAGGTATTAATATGTATTTTAACTAACTGCTAACAAGCCAGTGGTCTCGTAAATTATCCCTAGAGTATGTGTGTGTGTGTTTGCTTGCTTGCTTGTCTTCGTTTCTCTCTCACTCTCTCTCTCTCTCTCTCTCTCTCTCTCTCTCTCTCTCTCTCTCTCTCTCTCTCTCTCGACATAGGGTGGTGGGAGTAGCCTGGGCGTGTGTTATTTATTATACGGTCTCATTTCTTTAAGCGGGGGGTCTGAGAGGAGGTGGGCGTGGCTCTTCACAGCTTCCTCCTTCCTTATCTCTTATTAGATCTGGCTCCTCTTAATATTTCTCTGCCCCCCCCCCCCCCTTCCTCCCCCCCTCACACACACACACACACACACACACACACTAATCACGAACTCTAGGGACACTGTGATTGGTGGAGAAAGGGTACTGTGGTGGTGGTCTGTGATTGGTGGAGAAAGTACTGTCTGTGGTGGTGGTGTGTAATTGGTGGAGAAATAATTATTGATCATAGCCAATCAGATCAACATGTTAGTTACTGTTAGCCAATCACAGGTCGCCAAATTAGGGTCGTAGCCAATCATCAGCCGCCGAATTACTCTGCTGACCCAATCATAAACCCAATCTTCTCTGTCGGTATTAAGAGAGAGAGAGAGAGAGAGAGAGAGAGAGAGAGAGAGAGAGAGAGAGAGAGAGAGAGAGAGATAAACACCTCACTCATTCGACCTACACGAGAGCAAAGAGAGAGAGGAAAGGAGAGAGGAAGTGAGACAGAGGGAGGAAAGGAAGACAGCCGGAGAGAAAAACAACCGGACAGACAGACAGAGAGAGAGAGAGAGAGAGAGAGAGAGAGAGAGAGAGAGAGAGAGAGAGAGAGAGAGAGAGAGAGAGAGAGAGAGAGAGAGAGAGAGAGAGAGAGAGAGAGAATGAAAGAGCGAGAGAGGATGTTGTTGTTGTTGTTGTTGTTGTGTTGAGTTGCAAGGGGCCACGCTAAGATTGGCGTATCAGTCAGTTGCAAGAGGAAGGAAGTGAGTTGAAGAAAGGAAAGTGGAATTATTAAGACGGTGATGGTGGTGGTGGAAGGGTGGAATGGGTAGGGAGGAAGATGTGGAAACGTGTGGTGGAAGTGTGGATAAATTGTTTGGTTGGTTTGTTGGTGGTGAGGGAGATGTGGATTTGTGTGGTGGCTGTGGTGGTTGTGTTGTGGTGGTGGAAGTGTGGATGAATTGTTTGGTTGGTTTGATGGTGGTGAGGAATGGGTGTGGTATGAGGTAGGTTATATAGTGTGGTAGTGGGTGTAGGGTGAAGTAATTTGGTGGTGGTGAAGATGTGGAGTACTGATAGTGGTGGTATTGATGGTGATGAAAGAGGGGCAAATAAAGGAATGTGTGTGTGTGTGTGTGTGTGTTGGAGATAAACACTATGAGGATGGTAAGATGGTGGGAGGTGACTAGAATTAGTGGTTATTGTGAGAGAGAGAGAGAGAGAGAGAGAGAGAGAGAGAGAGAGAGAGAGAGAGAGAGAGAGAGAGAGAGAGAGAGAGAGAGAGAGAGAGAGAGAGAGAGAGAGGAATGGAGAGGACAAGTGGTGTATAACTTAGTAAGAGAAAAAAGGGTAAAGGAACGTGTTCGTGTTGAGGCGTCATATATTAGTTGTAATCGTCAGTTCATTATCTTGTTCTTGTGACTTGGAGGAGGAGTGTATGAACTCTAGACCACCCGAGTGTAAGCTACTAGTATTATTATTATTAGAATGTAATAAGTACGTTAACCCTAAGTATGTCGGTCTGGAGATTGATGTATTTCCCACTAAGTATTACATCTGTGTTTTTAATCCAGCAATACATTATCCCATAGAAAAACTAACATTAAATTGCGTTTGTATTTTATGTTTTGGTGTCTCGTGTACTGCAGTGTTGAAATGAGCCTCGGTGACACGACACTACAATGTAATGAAGAGCGTGATGATTGTGGTGACTTGCGTTGTGGGTAAATGTGATGATGAGATGATGACTGTAATTAGTGGTTATGACTGACGACCGTGGAGGTGATAATTGCTACTTAATGAGGCTACTTGATGACAACTGTTTACTGGGAGAGTAGTTGGTTGTTATAGTAGTAAAAAGTAGCAGTAGTAGTAGTAGTAGTAGTAGTAGTAGTAGTAGTAGTAGTAGTAGTAGTAGTAGTAGTAGTAGTAGTAATAGAAGTAGTAGTAGTAGTATAGTTGCTGTTGTTACTTTTGTTGTAGCTGTTGTTGTAATACTTTTAATAGTAGTAGTAGTAGTAGTAGTGATGGTAGTGCTTGTGGTGATAATTAAAAGCTAGTGGCGTCTATAGTGAGACTGAAAGCAACATATAAGGCGGGTTGTGAAAGCTGTGGTAGTTGTAGGGAAGGTATATAATTGTAGATGAAGTGATAGTGGTAGATCAGGGAAACAGATTTACTTGTAACAAAAGAGTATTAGTTGTGGGAAAAGTACAAGTGGTAGTTGTGGTGATAGTGGGCGTGGGAATAGTAGGATTTAATTAAAGGGTCAGGGTATTGTGGGAATGGAAGGGTATAGTGGTAGAGGTAGTAGTACAGTAGTTATGCGATAGTATGTGTGGAAAATAGTTATAGTTGTTGTTGTTAAATAGTATGTATGACACGTAGAGTATAAGAGCAGTGGTATAGTGACAATAGTAGTAGTAGAGTACCTGGTAGTTGTATTGGTGGAGAAAGTATGGTACCTACTGTGGTTTGTTGTGGTTTCTGTCGTGGTGGTAATTGTGGTTTCGTTGTACCTGTAATTTACATTGTGTGGTTTCAGAGGCGCCATTTACGGTTTCAATTGTTGGTAATGTGTATTGTTGTGGCTTCTCTTGATTCATATGAGATAGTGAGATGCAGAAAGTGAGAGAAAGACAGATTTTTTGAGTTAGAGAGTGGTTCGCCCCTTCCTTCCTTTCTGCCTGCCATCCTGTCTAACACACACACACACAAACACACACACACACACACACACACACACACCATTATCTTCTTCCAAATCTCACCAAAGTTGCCCCCCTCCTCGTACTCTTCCTCATCGTCACACCCATGCACGTTAAATCGTCCCCACTCCACCCCACCCCATCCTCATTCATCCTACACACCATTCAGTCATTATCATAGTACCATCCTTCATCGCCTAGCCAGTCTAATGATCTCTCCTCTCCTCTCCTCTCCTCTCCTCTCCTCTCCTCTCCTCTCCTTTCCTCTCCTCTCCTCTCCTCTCCTCTCCTCTGCTCTTTATCCTTTTTTCAATTTCCATATACTGACTTTAAACGTACTTCTTTCCCTCTACCCTATCTAACTTACCTCATTTCCCCAGTAATTCTTTCCCTTGACATCCCAATTCGCTCCTCCAGCTTCCCTCCATCCCTACCTCCCTCCCTCCCTCCCTATCTTTCTCCCTCTGTGTCCCATCCACTTCATTCTATTTGTTATGTTTTTTTACAGAGTCTCTTCCTTCCTTTCTGTTTAATTCTTTTCTGTTTCCACTGTTCCCTCCTTTTTCCACTTCTTATATATATATATCTCATGTCCTATCATCCTTAATTCTGTCCCATATTCCTGCAATCCCTAATCACCTTACATATGTCCTTTTCTCCAACCACTGTCAGTATGTTTTATCTTCTATTCCCCCTGTCCTTATTCTATCCCTAATTACCCTACAGTATACATATGCACAATTCCCAACATCACCCTTATAGCCTAATAATGTTGTGAACTATACTGCACGTGTCACCAATTAAGCATTATGTCCTTTATTACCTTTCCATTGTCCTTACTTCCACCGACCATCATCCTTCATTATCCCCAACACTACCATCATCATCATCATTATCATTATCATCACTATTATTCCCCTCTTCCCGCGCCAGTTGTCACCATCGCTCACCAGGGCCACCACTTAAGTCGCCTCCAGCTAGACAACTCCTCTGAGTTACGCCGCGTATTAGCGCATTTCCCGACACAGTCACGCACGCGAGGTCTGGCTGCGACGACTTGGCGAAGATGATTTTGTCCATATAAAAAAAAAATTACATACACTTTTATAAGACCTTTTGTTTTCCACTTGTCAGGGATTCATGGATCTCATTAGATTGTCAATTAAATGTTCATATATTCATTTGTTAATATTGTACGGCCTTGGTAGCCAGGATGAGGTAGGATTTCCCTGTTGTTGAACCTCCTCTTATGGAGATGCAGTGATGGTAATAATTTGTTCCATAACATATATTTACCATTTCTCACGAGGCTATTGTGTTGATCGAAGACGGTAGTGAAGGTGTCCATGAGAGAGAGAGAGAGAGCTAGAGTATTTCATTTGTCCTGTAAATTTGTTTTTTGTATACCTCTTTCTCTTTCTTTCTCTCTTTCTTTGTTCCCTTGAGGAAACCTGACATTGTTTGGTGAAGATCAGGCATATACTTACCCCTTCCTTCTGTGTGTGTGTGTGTGTGTGTGGTATATCCGGGTTTTGTTGTGGTGTGAAAGTGTGATATATCCAAGTTAATGTTGGGGCCAGGCGACAACACCAACACCATGCAACCCCCCTTCCCCCTCCCCCCCCCCTCCATCCCCTGCTTCCTTCCTGTCCCTCAGTCTGGTGTGCACTGGGGTCTGTGATTGTTTTTTTTTTTTTTTTTTTTTTTTTTTTTAGGAAATGTTTTTCAACCTACAAACAAGTACCGGCTCTATTCATTTGGACAATCATTACTTTCCCTGTAATTTTAATGTGATCCTAGACAAATTATAGACTACATTAAATAGCTAAGTAATATAAACAACATATAAACACTGGATTCTTCTCGGCACATGTATATAAAGTAATAATAATAATAATAATAAAAAAAAAAAAAAATAATAATAATAATAATAAGAAGAAGAAGAAGAAGAAGAAGAAGAATTATGGAAAAGTGAATTTGGTGTATTTTTACCTGATTACGATACACGCTGTGGATTATCTGATTACTCCTCGCTGTCATATCTCTTATACTATTTATCACTATCAGATCTATCCCTTTATCCACCTATCCATCTGTTTATATCCTCTCCTCATTATTCATGTCATCCCTTCATCTCTGTCTTCAACATTTCCTTTCCTTAACTCGCTTTCCCTTTTTCATTACTGCATTCCTTCCTTCTATATTCATCCTCCATTTTTTTTTTACTCTCCATCTCTCCATACATTCATCCATATCTACTTTTTTTTTTTATTATTTTTTCTCCGTCTATCCATTCATTCATCCATACCTTTCTTCCTTCTTCTATTCATCCTCTTTTTTACTCTTCGTCTCTCCATACATCCATCCATCCATCCGTACCTTTCTTCCCTGCTTTCCATCGTCCCTACCTCGCTCCCTCCCTGTACTTACATTCCTTCCAATAATTTATCTTCCTTTCACTTTCCTTCCTTCCTGCCTCGCCTAAGTCCACCCTCCTTCGGTATCGTTTCCCCTTCCAGGCTATTCTTTTTTTTTTTTTTTTTTTTTTTTTTTCCTTTCATCGTTTCCCCTCCTTCAGACCTACCCACCATCAGTAAGACAATACCCCATTCACTTTGATCTAACGAGGCTTTGTCAGGCAGGGTAACGAGGTGAGAGAGAGAGAGAGAGAGAGAGAGAGAGAGAGAGAGAGAGAGAGAGAGAGAGAGAGAGAGAGAGAGAGAGAGAGAGAGAGAGAGCACAATTTTAGATAGCTGGTTAGGAATAGGAATATAATTCAGAAATAAACAGACTGGCGCTGCATCACACCAAGTGAGGCATATTTACACACACACACACACACACACACACACACACACACACACACTTCTTCCTTATTCTGTATCACCTCCATGTTTACCATTAATGTAACCTGTCCATATAACCATCCACTGAGTGATTTATGAAAACTTTCCTTCATCGGCCGTAAATCTATCCATATATCGGTATACAACACCACCGCCACCACCACCAATACGTCTCTCATATGTCGTAAATCTTTCAATCCATCAAAGAGCGGAAAATTTACCCATGTATCCGTCTAGGCAACCATCTATCAATAAACAATAACCAGCCCTCAGTAAATCTATAGTAGTACAGTACCTCCTAATTTCTATCTACCCTTCATTGAGCAGTGAGTATAACCAACCACCCATTCATCTCTCCAACACACAACACCCACCATCCATGCAGTTGTTAATAAATCTATCTTGCTTTTCATCCTGCCAAACCGAGAGGTAGTGTGTAATTTCATCCATTGTATTAGGCAATTTTGTAAAGCCATTTGGTGATATGCCATCGCTTCCTTCCTTCCTTCCTTTCCTTTCCTTTCTCGGTTTCTCCTTTCGTCATACACACACGCGTACACCGGCGATGACAGACACACAAACCGACACTCACGTACAACACACACACACACACAATCATTCATCATTCATATGCATTCACTCAACCCCTCCTCTCCCTTTCTTAAACACAGTCAAACACTCACATGCAGGCAGCCTCTCACAATATTTCATTCATATACAGACACAACCACACCATTTCTCCACCTTTCCCTTTCTGACTCAACGAACACACACACACACACACACACACACACAAACAAATAACTTCCCACACATGCAGACAAACAATGCAAAACACTCGGTGGGGAAAACAATGTAAGCACACATGTATACATACATACACACACACACAGGAGGGTAATAACGGCATTCATACTATTCTGATCACAAATCATGACAACATTGTAATGAAAACTATATTCTACATCATTATTACAACTTATGAACTTGCTTGTAGGTGCTTGGATCAAAGCTACAATGTTTTACTATACCTTATAAAAAATGTCTGTGTGGAGTTATTTATCTACAGTTTAGTCGAGGATCTCATATGTTACAAAAAACGTTGAACCCTCTTAGTTATATATAATCTAAAACAATCTGTGAAGAGAAAACATAGTGCCGTTCGTCTCTAAACACCTGAACATCCTGGCAATAAATTTGAATGCAGTTCTCGGCTCTACTCCCTTTTATGAGACGAAACGTAGCACCACTAAAGTCATGTTTTACCTCCACGACGACACGGTGTTCGGCGACAGATTGTACAGCAGACGACACCAGCAGGAGACATAACTCGTGAGGAAATTAATACACTTCCCAGTCACTGATTGGAAGGTATGGAGGGGATTGGACGGACATTGAACGGTGCACTCACAGTCTCACCAGTCATGACCACCAAGGTGTGTGTGTGTGTGTGTGTGTGTGTGTGTGTACGTGTGTGTGTGTGTGTGTGTGTGTGTGTGTGTGTGTGTACGTGTGTGTGTGTGTGTGTGTGTGTGTGTGTGTGTGTGTGTGTGTGTGTGTGTAGTTGTTTTTGTTGATGTATATTTTTTGTCATAATATTTTGCTAATATGACCTTTTTAGAAGTTGCAGTCAATTCCCTCAAAGATACTGAACCGCTGATATTTTTTATTTATTAAGAGAAAACGGAAAAGAAGAAAATACTTTATATAGGTAAGCTACCTGAGTGTTTTTTATTAGAACATAAAGTCACGTCGCTCATATAAAGAAATACCTTATAACTTTCCCTATATCTGTGTAGATAAAAATGACAGAAAAAAGGCTAACGTAACATTTTGCTATGTTAGTGTATTTTGAGGGATAGTTTTACGTCACACCTTCCATCATGAATACTCCACTTCAGAACAAAGATTCCAGTTGGAGACTAAATAAATACGATAACAAATTAAATAGATACAGTTTCAGATTAGATAGATAAATAAAGGTTTGACCTGAATGGCATGATGTAGCCAACAGTATGACCAGTACCAGGACCAGTACCAGTGTGAGTACTAGTAGGTAGCGGTTCAGCAGGTCCCGTCACAAACCCTGGGGCCTGGTCGGTGTATGTATGTACCTGGCTGACTGGTTGACTGACTGGTTGACTGGCTGTGGAGGGAAACTGTGGGAAGCTGAGTAGAATGGTGTGTGGGAAACCGGCCTTGTCTCCTGAGGGGGAATGCATACCTCAAGGGGGAGGGGCACCAAGTGAAGGCTACTGGTTCCTCCTTTCCTTACTGTACCACACAACGCCTTGCTAATCGAGGCAGTCTGTTTCTTGGTATACTTTGGAGGCATCAGTTGCTTTCATGAATAACGACTTGCTTATTGAGGCAGTCTGTTTCTTGGCATAGTTTGGAGGCATCAGTTGCTTACAGACTTGTGCACAAAACAATACATGACCTCCTTGACTAATTAGCCGGGTATGTCACTTTTCTCCGTCGTCCGTCCTTCATTCTCCGTCGTCTGGGCTCACATCACTATTTTCATATTTCCGGATGCCTTGCGGTCCTCAAACATTGTGCTGAATGATCACTGGAATCTTAATTTGACCTGAGGATGAAGGAAATATGACCACTATAATACCCGACTTTATCACAACTTCACACCAGACTCGCCACAGCAGGTTTTCACATTTGCCAATTTTACACTCATCAATCAGAATGCAAAATAATAATCTCTTTGATTCTCTTGAAACTTTTGTAGACGCCACGTGTGCGTCAGTAAACCCGAGAGGCGTCAATTCCAACAATATGGAATGATACAACAGGTAAATGAATATGTAATGTGCTAATAACGAACCTCTAATTTATTGTTGACATTTACCGATACCTCTTTATGACGTCTCAAAATTAGAGTGAACGTAAAAGAGGTTTTCTGTTTTTCCGTAGTTGACAGTACTTACACCCGTAGTTTAAAAAAATTGAGGGCCCTAACTGGAGCTCTATGAATTCTCCAAACTACTCCAGGCAACAGATTCCCTATTCGAAACACTGAAGCGTTTTGTGGCCCTGGATATTTGGAGGGTTCATAGAGCTCCAGTAAGGGCCCTCAAATGTTTTAAAACTGCGGGTGTTAATACTAACCTACAATGTCATTATTTTTAAAGTCTAGTCGTTGTTAGTGGAATCACGTGTCGCCCAAGAGTTCAGATTCATTATCAAACAATTAGATTCAGCAAACATGAGGAGAGACTTTAATTGGTAGACTCTCCTTAAGGGAATTATTAACTTTTAGATTATTAGAGGTTATCAAGTCCTCCAAACTATGCCAAGAAACAGACCCAAAAGCCAATTAAATATAGATAACCTGTTTGTTGGAATATTAAAGAGTACAGTAGTTACCCCCAATTTCTCCAACACCATATATTACCAATAACCTTACTAGGGTGTGCAAGCCAACTAACACTTCCTTGAAATACCCCAGTAGAAAGTTGAAGGCCTAGCAAGTCTAACCTAACCTGCGTGGACCGGTGCCAAAGCTACAGGTGTTTGATGTAAGAGGCAGTGGGTGGGAGGCAAGAGATGTGCAAACCTGAGGGATTAGTTGTGTTCTTGGGTTTTGTTTGTTTGGCAGAGAGAGAGAGAGAGAGGAGAGAGAGAGAGAGAGAGGAGAGAGAGAGAGAGAGAGAGAGAGAGAGAGAGAGAGAGAGAGAGAGTATAGGATCAGAAAGGTAAACAATTGTGTCTTCATTTTGTTGTTTGTAAGTGTTGGTTGTTGGATAACCTTCAATCACCATCACCACCATCCCTATAACCATTACCACCTCTACTACCATCACCATTACACCATCAACCACCTCTCACAACAGCACCTCCACCAATCACCACCATCCCTACAACCACCACCATCACCACAACCCACTATGATCACCACCATCTCTACAACCACAACCATCACACCATCACCACAACCACTACGAATCACCACCATCTACACAACACAACACAACACAACCATCACCAATACAACAACGACACACCAACCAATACTGCCATAAATGTTGTTACCAGTTGTTGTTGTTGTTGTGGTTTCTGATGCATTAGTCCCGCTCAGGTTGACGGCTTGTCTCTCTCTCTCCATTTTTATCGTACATTCTATTCAATCTCTGTCTCGTCTTTTTGCATCATTCGTTCTTCTGTATCCTCCCTTTTGTATCTTCCCTTCTGTCTCCTCCCTTCTGTATCTTCCCTTTTGTATCCCCCCCTTCTTCCTAATTACTTTCCCATCATCTTCATTTATTACTTTTCTCCTTCATTCTTAAACAGTCCTTCCAATTTCTATCTCTTCCTTCCTGTATTTTCCCTCCTCCGTTCTAACTTTTTTTCCAATCCCTGTATTCCTGTACTTCCATCATTTATTCATTTAATCTCCCCATCCATCATCTGTCCTTATATTTTTTTCCATTTATTATATTTCCCTTCCTTCCTTCCTTAATTCCTTATTCAGCCTCTCCCTCTTCCTTTCTCCTCATCATCCCTCTCCTTCTTCCCTCTTTCCCTTCTTCCCTCTCCCTCTTCCATCTTTTCCTTCTCCCTCTTCCCTCTTCTTCCCTCTCCCTCTCCCCTTCCCCCTACCCCCCCCCCCGCCCCCCCTGCTCCCCCCCACCCCCAACCACATGCCCAGGAAGAGGTATGTTGGTATGTTAAGGTTCTCCCGTAAAAGAAAGAAAGTCATGCCACCCACCTCGACCTATATTCCCACCCTCTGTAAGGTCCACATTTCAATAGCCTTGCCATGGGGGGTTCGACTGTAGTGGTGAGTGTGGCTTGGCACTGTATGGACGCTGGATTGTTTTATTGCCAGTCAATAACAGTGTAGGGGGGGGAGGGGATGAAACGTTAAGATGTTTGTGTGTGTGTGTGTGTGTGTGGTGTGTGTCTTTGTGTGTGTGTGTGTGCGTTAGCGATAGATAAATAGAGAGAGAGAGAGAGAGAGAGAGAGAGAGAGGAGAGAGAGAGAGAGAGAGAGAGAGAGAGAGAGAGAGAGAGAGAGAGAGAGAGAGAATTTGAAATTGAAAAAAAAATCCTAAGAAAACGAAAGTTAAAAGAGGAATACAAAATCTCCCTCTCTCTCTCTCTTTCTCTCTCTCTCTCTGTCTCTCTCTCTCTCTCTCTCTCTCTGCGTTGCGTGACGGTGTGAGGTGAGTGAGGTGCATGTCAATCTTGTTATACTGCAAATGGTACATAAACACAGGAGGGGGGAAACGAAACTGACTTAGTGAGTGAGTGAGTGAATGAGAGAGTGAGTGTGAGTGAGTGAGTGAGTGACTGAGTGACTGTGTGTGTGAGTGAGTGAGTGAGTGAGTGAATGAGTGAGTGAGTGAGTGAGTGAGTGAGTGAGTGAGAGAGTGAGTGAGTGAGTGAGGCTGGTAGGAGGAGGAGGATAGGATAAGTTAGAGAGGATGAGGGTAGACACATTACAGGGTAGGTAGGTAGGTAGGTAGGTAGGTAGGTTGAGATGTATTGATGAAAGTAGTTAGGTAAGTAGACAGATAGGTAGGTTGGTAGGTATGGGGGGAGGTAGGTATGCATGTAGGTAGATAAGTAAGTAGGAAAGTAGGTAGGTAGGTAGGTATGGAGCGAGGTAAATAGGTAGGTAGGTAGGTAGTAAGGTAAACAGAGAGATAGGCACGATGCATGTTTGTTGGTTTATGACTCAGAAGGAAGGGAGGAGGAGGGGCGGCTTGAGGGGAGGGAGGGGGGTATGACTGGAGGAAGGGAGGGAGTGAGGGGGGGGGGCTTAACTGGAGAAAGGAAGGGAGGGGTGCTTGACTAGAGTGAGGGATGTTAATAGGGAGATAGAAAGGTTGTATGTTGTTTTTATTTACATTTTGGAGGGAGAGGCAGGAAGATAGAGAGGTATTCTGATAAGCAAGATGGTATTATGTTAGACAAGGAGACAGCAATCCATTCATATTGTTTAGGCAGTAAGGCATTTTGATGATGGATAAGATAGAAGAGAGACAGGAAAGTTTCTGATAGGAAGTAAGGTAGGGAATTTTGATGATGGATAAGATAGAAGAGAGACAGGAAAGTTTCTGATAGGAAGTAAGGTAGGGATGTGGGAAGATGGCAGATAGGTGAGATGGCAACCAGGCATGCAATCAGGACGGGTGGGAAGGTATGCATTGAGGAAGGGAAGCTGAATACATGGATGTGCAGTTTACATTCAGAAAGATGAATATGTAGATAGACGGGTGTGGATAGGTGCGTGGTGGGTTGAGTAAGTATATGTTGAAGGCCAGTATAGGTAAGGCAAGAAATGTGAGGAGATACTGTATAGGTAAACGAATGGGTTGGTAGATTTAAAGATTGAATAGCGAAGGGGGTGTAAACAGGGAGATGGGTCAGGTCAGGCAAGGTATAGTGAGTGAAGGGTCAATCAGTGGGTCAGACAGGCGAAGACAGATGATAATGAAAGATATATAGATAGCCAGACAGCTAAAAAGATAAAGGAACCGAGTGTGTATACTATGGATGGAAAGGCTGGTTAGTTTTAGAGGTATGGAGGGATAGATAGGGAAAATGAAAGTGAGTGAGTCAAGGATAATGGCCTGGGGGAAAGGACGGTGGGTAGTTATTGGAGGGATGAAAGGGAGAGAGTCAGGATAGTATTGGTGAAGGGATGTATGTTAGTTATGAAGGGATAGAGTCGCAGGGGGTAGGGTGAGGGCAGTAAACGCAGACAGGGGGCACAAGGTACGATATAACAAGGGAAAGGTGTAGGGGGAAGGGAAGGGGAGGGATAGAGGGTTATAGAGTAGTGGTGGAGGAGACGTGATGTAGGATAGGGATTGATTGATTAATGATATTAGGCGCCGCAACAGCGAGGTCATATAGTGCCAGAAAAAGGTGATATATAGAGAGAGAGGTGTGACAGCAAGCAAGAATGAAATAAAAAGAAAAAGAGGGAGTGAGAGCTGAAGAAGAGAGAGGAGAATGGGAGGTTAATTGGAGCGGGAGAAGGTGAGCAAAAAGTGCATCAGGCAGACAGGTCTGTGAGAGGAGACGAGACCAACATAACCAGGAATGAGGAAGACACAGAAGGAATGTGGAGAGTATATACAGGGCAGAGTGGGAAGGTCAAGGAAGAGACACGCAAGGGCAGGGCAAGATAGCAATATGTCGAGGCAGTAAGAGGATCTGAACGTAGGGATAGAGACAGAATAGACACGGAGAACTGTAAGGACTAAAATAATATGGGGTAAAGGGATAATTATCATAAGGGATAAAGATGAATTAGAGACATAGACAGGGACAAGGAAGACGCAGATAATGTGACTGGAGAAAAAATATGGACAGACTGGAAATAGATAGGATATAGATAGGGAAAATGAAAGAATAAAAAACTAGGGGTACTGGGGAGTAAGGAAGAGGTTAGACTTTAGGCAGGGGTAGAGAAAGGGGAAGAGCAGGGGTAGGGGCTAGGAATGAGAAATGGACAGTGATAGGTGAGAGGGACAGGAGAAAGGGACAGAGGTAAGGGTAGGGACAAAAACAAAGACAGAGGCTGAGGTAGTAGTGGCCTTTAAACTAAAATGCTCCACTCACTGTCTCTTTGATTTATTGCTTTGTCGTCAGTGAGAGAGAGAGAGAGAGAGAGAGAGAGAGAGACGAGAGAGAGAGAGAGAGAGAGAGTGAGTGAGTGTGTGTGTGTGTGTGGTGTGTGTGTGTGTGTGTGTGTGTGTGTGTGTGTGTGTGTGTGTGTGTATGTGTACAAGCCCTGCAGACAACTCTCGTCCTCTACAACTGAGCCTCACACCAGACGACCCAGACAGACTCCATCCCTCCTCTCTTAAAAAAATAAAAAAAAAAAACACACACGTCGTACTCAACATGTTTCAATTTCATTCAATCTGCAGGGACACGGGTCTTCAAGGGAGGGTGCATGGGCTGTAGCCACGGAGAAGGAAGGAAGAAAGAAATGAAGGAGGGATGGAGGGAGGAAGGAAGGGAGGAAAGGCAAGACAAGGAGAGAGACGAAAAAAAAAGGATATATAATTTTAGTAGGGTTTAGAGGGAGCCAGAGGATATTATGTGGATATTGTGTATTAGGGAAGGGGTGTCAACTCAGACAAAAAAAATCCCAGACAAAAAAAAAAAAAATGAATAAAATGAAAGAGGGAAGTGTCGCCCAAAATAATTCCGAAAAAAAAATCACAATCAACATTGGATTCACTTCCTACATCTGGCCGCCGTCATCATCATCTCTCCTCCCCAGCCAATCAGAACGTTGGACCTGGAGTTTAGAGACACCTGAGTGGCCAGAAAGTTATCATGGCTATCATTACACGCGTCGGCAACTGCAGTGTGTAGAGGAGGAAGTGAGATTGAAGATGAGGGCGAGGGGGAGAATATGAACAGTGAGAAAGAGAATGCAG
>JAWZYT010007233.1:0-91395 GCA_034508575.1 Petrolisthes manimaculis | reverse complement strand
GTACTAAATCGACTTTTGGCCAAAAAAACGTGTTTAGCATTTTTTGCCTGAAAATTGAAATTTTTCAAGCACAGTACAAATCGACTTTTTGGGCCAAAAAAACGTGTTTTAGCATTTTTTTTGCCTGAAAATTGAAATTTTTCTAGCACAGTACAAATCGACTTTTTGGGCCAAAAAAACGTGTTTTAGCATTTTTTTTGCCTGAAAATTGAAATTTTTCTAGCACAGTACAAATCGACTTTTTGGGCCAAAAAAACGTGTTTTAGCATTTTTTTTGCCTGGAAAATTGAAATTTTTCTAGCACAGTACAAATCGACTTTTTGGGCCAAAAAAACGTGTTTTAGCATTTTTTTTGCCTGAAAATTGAAATTTTTCTAGCACAGTACAAATCGACTTTTTGGGCCAAAAAAACGTGTTTTAGCATTTTTTTTGCCTGAAAATTGAAATTTTTCTAGCACAGTACAAATCGACTTTTTGGGCCAAAAAAACGTGTTTTAGCATTTTTTTTGCCTGAAAATTGAAATTTTTCTAGCACAGTACAAATCGACTTTTTGGGCCAAAAAAAACGTGTTTTAGCATTTTTTTGCCTGAAAATTGAATTTTTTCTAGCACAGTACAAATCGACTTTTTGGGCCAAAAAATCGTGTTTTAGCATTTTTTTTGCCTGAAAATTGAAATTTTTCTAGCACAGTACAAATCGACTTTTTGGGCCAAAAAAAGCGTGTTTTAGCATTTTTTTTGCCTGAAAATTGAAATTTTTCTAGCACAGTACAATCGACTTTCTGGGCCAAAAAAACGTGTTTTAGCATTTTTTTTTGCCTGAAAATTGAAATTTTTCTAGCACAGTACAAATCGACTTTTTGGGCCAAAAAAAACGTGTTTTAGCATTTTTTTTGCCTGAAAATTGAAATTTTTCTAGCACAGTACAAATCGACTTTTTGGGCCAAAAAAAACGTGTTTTAGCATTTTTTTTGCCTGAAAATTGAAATTTTTCTAGCACAGTACAAATCGACTTTTTGGGCCAAAAAAACGTGTTTTAGCATTTTTTTTGCCTGAAAATTGAAATTTTTCTAGCACAGTACAAATCGACTTTTTGGGCCAAAAAAACGTGTTTTAGCATTTTTTTTGCCTGAAAATTGAAATTTTTCTAGCACAGTACAAATCGACTTTTTGGGCCAAAAAAACGTGTTTTTAGCATTTTTTTTGCCTGAAAATTGAAATTTTTCTAGCACAGTACAAATCGACTTTTTGGGCCAAAAAAACGTGTTTTAGCATTTTTTTTGCCTGAAAATTGAAATTTTTCTAGCACAGTACAAATCGACTTTTTGGGCCAAAAAAACGTGTTTTAGCATTTTTTTTGCCTGAAAATTGAAATTTTTCTAGCACAGTACAAATCGACTTTTTGGGCCAAAAAAAACGTGTTTTAGCATTTTTTTTGCCTGAAAATTGAAATTTTTCTAGCACAGTACAAATCGACTTTTTGGGCCAAAAAAAACGTGTTTTAGCATTTTTTTTGCCTGAAAATTGAAATTTTTCTAGCACAGTACAAATCGGACTTTTTGGGCCAAAAAAACGTGTTTTAGCATTTTTTTTGCCTGAAAAATTGAAATTTTTCTAGCACAGTACAAATCGACTTTTTGGGCCAAAAAAACGTGTTTTAGCATTTTTTTTGCCTGAAAATTGAAATTTTTCTAGCACAGTACAAATCGACTTTTTGGGCCAAAAAAACGTGTTTTAGCATTTTTTTTGCCTGAAAATTGAAATTTTTCTAGCACAGTACAAATCGACTTTTTGGGCCAAAAAAACGTGTTTTAGCATTTTTTTTGCCTGAAAATTGAAATTTTTCTAGCACAGTACAAATCGACTTTTTGGGCCAAAAAAACGTGTTTTAGCATTTTTTTTGCCTGAAAATTGAAATTTTTCTAGCACAGTACAAATCGACTTTTGGGCCAAAAAAACGTGTTTTAGCATTTTTTTTGCCTGAAAATTGAAATTTTTCTAGCACAGTACAAATCGACTTTTTGGGCCAAAAAAACGTGTTTTAGCATTTTTTTTGCCTGAAAATTGAAATTTTTCTAGCACAGTACAAATCGACTTTTTGGGCCAAAAAAACGTGTTTTAGCATTTTTTTTGCCTGAAAATTGAAATTTTTCTAGCACAGTACAAATCGACTTTTTGGGCCAAAAAAACGTGTTTTAGCATTTTTTTTGCCTGAAATTGAAATTTTTCTAGCACAGTACAAATCGACTTTTTGGGCCAAAAAAACGTGTTTTAGCATTTTTTTTGCCTGAAAATTGAAATTTTTCTAGCACAGTACAAATCGACTTTTTGGGCCAAAAAAACGTGTTTTAGCATTTTTTTGCCTGAAAATTGAAATTTTTCTAGCACAGTACAAATCGACTTTTTGGGCCAAAAAAACGTGTTTTAGCATTTTTTTTGCCTGAAAAATTGAAATTTTTTCTAGCACAGTACAAATCGACTTTTTGGGCCAAAAAAACGTGTTTTAGCATTTTTTTGCCTGAAAATTGAAATTTTTCTAGCACAGTACAAATCGACTTTTTGGGCCAAAAAAACGTGTTTTAGCATTTTTTTTGCCTGAAAATTGAAATTTTTCTAGCACAGTACAAATCGACTTTTTGGGCCAAAAAAACGTGTTTTAGCATTTTTTTTGCCTGAAAATTGAAATTTTTCTAGCACAGTACAAATCGACTTTTGGGCCAAAAAACGTGTTTTAGCATTTTTTTTGCCTGAAAATTGAAATTTTTCTAGCACAGTACAAATCGACTTTTTGGGCCAAAAAACGTGTTTTAGCATTTTTTTTGCCTGAAAATTGAAATTTTTCTAGCACAGTACAAATCGACTTTTTGGGCCAAAAAAACGTGTTTTAGCATTTTTTTTGCCTGAAAATTGAAATTTTTCTAGCACAGTACAAATCGACTTTTTGGGCCAAAAAAACGTGTTTTAGCATTTTTTTTGCCTGAAAATTGAAATTTTTCTAGCACAGTACAAATCGACTTTTTGGGCCAAAAAAACGTGTTTTAGCATTTTTTTTGCCTGAAAATTGAAATTTTTCTAGCACAGTACAAATCGACTTTTTGGGCCAAAAAAACGTGTTTTAGCATTTTTTTTGCCTGAAAATTGAAATTTTTCTAGCACAGTACAAATCGACTTTTTGGGCCAAAAAAACGTGTTTTAGCATTTTTTTTGCCTGAAAATTGAAATTTTTCTAGCACAGTACAAATCGACTTTTTGGCCAAAAAAACGTGTTTTAGCATTTTTTTTGCCTGAAAATTGAAATTTTTCTAGCACAGTACAAATCGACTTTTTGGGCCAAAAAAACGTGTTTTAGCATTTTTTTTGCCTGAAAATTGAAATTTTTCTAGCACAGTACAAATCGACTTTTTGGGCCAAAAAAACGTGTTTTAGCATTTTTTTTGCCTGAAAATTGAAATTTTTCTAGCACAGTACAAATCGACTTTTTGGGCCAAAAAAACGTGTTTTAGCATTTTTTTTGCCTGAAAATTGAAATTTTTCTAGCACAGTACAAATCGACTTTTTGGGCCAAAAAAACGTGTTTTAGCATTTTTTTGCCTGAAAATTGAAATTTTTCTAGCACAGTACAAATCGACTTTTTGGGCCAAAAAAACGTGTTTTAGCATTTTTTTTGCCTGAAAATTGAAATTTTTCTAGCACAGTACAAATCGACTTTTTGGGCCAAAAAAACGTGTTTTAGCATTTTTTTTGCCTGAAAATTGAAATTTTTCTAGCACAGTACAAATCGACTTTTTGGGCCAAAAAAACATGTTTTAGCATTTTTTTTGCCTGAAAATTGAAGTTTTTCTAGCACAGTACAAATCGACTTTTTGGGCCAAAAAAACGTGTTTTAGCATTTTTTTTGCCTGAAAATTGAAATTTTTCTAGCACAGTACAAATCGACTTTTTGGGCCAAAAAAACGTGTTTTAGCATTTTTTTTGCCTGAAAATTGAAATTTTTCTAGCACAGTACAAATCGACTTTTTGGGCCAAAAAAACGTGTTTTAGCATTTTTTTTGCCTGAAAATTGAAATTTTTCTAGCACAGTACAAATCGACTTTTTGGGCCAAAAAAACGTGTTTTAGCATTTTTTTTGCCTGAAAATTGAAATTTTTCTAGCACAGTACAAATCGACTTTTTGGGCCAAAAAAACGTGTTTTAGCAATTTTTTTGCCTGAAAATTGAAATTTTTCTAGCACAGTACAAATCGACTTTTTGGGCCAAAAAAACGTGTTTTAAGCCTTTTTTTTGCCTGAAAATTGAAATTTTTCTAGCACAGTACAAATCGACTTTTTGGGCCAAAAAAACGTGTTTTAGCATTTTTTTTGCCTGAAAATTGAAATTTTTCTAGCACAGTACAAATTGACTTTTTGGGCCAAAAAAAACGTGTTTTAGCATTTTTTTTGCCTGAAAATTGAAATTTTTCTAGCACAGTACAAATCGACTTTTTGGGCCAAAAAAATGTGTTTTAGCATTTTTTTTGCCTGAAAATTGAAATTTTTCTAGCACAGTACAAATCGACTTTTTGGGCCAAAAAAGCGTGTTTTAGCATTTTTTTTGCCTGAAAATTGAAATTTTTCTAGCACAGTACAAATCGACTTTCTGGGCCAAAAAAACGTGTTTTAGCATTTTTTTTGTCTGAAAATTGAAATTTTTCTAGCACAGTACAAATCGACTTTTGGGCCAAAAAAACGTGTTTTAGCATTTTTTTTGCCTGAAAATTGAAATTTTTCTAGCACAGTACAAATCGACTTTTTGGCCAAAAAAACGTGTTTTAGCATTTTTTTTGCCTGAAAATTGAAATTTTTCTAGCACAGTACAAATCGACTTTTTGGGCCAAAAAAACGTGTTTAGCATTTTTTTTGCCTGAAAATTGAAATTTTTCTAGCACAGTACAAATCGACTTTTTGGGCCAAAAAAACGTGTTTTAGCATTTTTTTTGCCTGAAAATTGAAATTTTTCTAGCACAGTACAAATCGACTTTTTGGGGCCAAAAAAACGTGTTTTTAGCATTTTTTTTGCCTGAAAATTGAAATTTTTCTAGCACAGTACAAATCGACTTTTTGGGCCAAAAAAACGTGTTTTAGCATTTTTTTTGCCTGAAAATTGAAAATTTTCTAGCACAGTACAAATCGACTTTTTGGGCCAAAAGAACGTGTTTTAGCATTTTTTTTGCCTGAAAATTGAAATTTTTCTAGCACAGTACAAATCGACTTTTTGGGCCAAAAAAACGTGTTTTAGCATTTTTTTTGCCTGAAAATTGAAATTTTTCTAGCACAGTACAAATCGACTTTTTGGGCCAAAAAACGTGTTTTAGCATTTTTTTTGCCTGAAAATTGAAATTTTTCTAGCACAGTACAAATCGACTTTTTGGGCCAAAAAAACGTGTTTTAGCATTTTTTTTGCCTGAAAATTGAAATTTTTCTAGCACAGTACAAATCGACTTTTTGGGCCAAAAAAACTTGTTTTAGCATTTTTTTGCCTGAAAATTGAAATTTTTCTAGCACAGTACAAATCGACTTTTTGGGCCAAAAAAACATGTTTTAGCATTTTTTTTTGCCTGAAAATTGAAATTTTCTAGCACAGTACAAATCGACTTTTTGGACCAAAAAAAACGTGTTTTAGCATTTTTTTTGCCTGAAAATTGAAATTTTTCTAGCACAGTACAAATCGACTTTTTGGGCCAAAAAAAACGTGTTTTAGCATTTTTTTTGCCTGAAAATTGAAATTTTTCTAGCACAGTACAAATCGACTTTTTGGGCCAAAAAAACGTGTTTTAGCATTTTTTTTGCCTGAAAATTGAAATTTTTCTAGCACAGTACAAATCGACTTTTTGGGCCAAAAAAACGTGTTTTAGCATTTTTTTTGCCTGAAAATTGAAATTTTTCTAGCACAGTACAAATCGACTTTTTGGGCCAAAAAAACGTATTTTAGCATTTTTTTTGCCTGAAAATTGAAATTTTTCTAGCACAGTACAAATCGACTTTTTGGGCCAAAAAAACGTGTTTTAGCATTTTTTTTTGCATGAAAATTGAAATTTTTCTAGCACAGTACAAATCGACTTTTTGGGCCAAAAAAACGTGTTTTAGCATTTTTTTTGCCTGAAAATTGAAATTTTTCTAGCACAGTACAAATCGACTTTTTGGGCCAAAAAAACATGTTTTAGCTTTTTTTTTGCCTGAAAATTGAAATTTTTCTAGCACAGTACAAATCGACTTTTGGGCCAAAAAAACATGTTTTAGCATTTTTTTGCCTGAAAATTGAAATTTTTCTAGCACAGTACAAATCGACTTTTTGGGCCAAAAAAACGTGTTTTAGCATTTTTTTTGCCTGAAAATTGAAATTTTTCTAGCACAGTACAAATCGACTTTTTGGCCAAAAAAACGTGTTTTAGCATTTTTTTTGCCTGAAAATTGAAATTTTTCTAGCACAGTACAAATCGACTTTTTGGGCCAAAAAAAACGTGTTTTAGCATTTTTTTTGCCTGAAAATTGAAATTTTTCTAGCACAGTATAAATCGACTTTTTGGGCCAAAAAAACGTGTTTTAGTATTTTTTTTGCCTGAAAATTGAAATTTTTCTAGCACAGTACAAATCGACTTTTTGGGCCAAAAAAACGTGTTTTAGCATTTTTTTTGCCTGAAAATTGAAATTTTTCTAGCACAGTACAAATCGACTTTTGGGCCAAAAAAAACGTGTTTAGCATTTTTTTTGCCTGAAAACTGAAATTTTTCTAGCACAGTACAAATCGACTTTTTGGGCCAAAAAAACGTGTTTTAGCATTTTTTTTGCTTGAAAATTGAAATTTTTCTAGCACAGTACAAATCGACTTTTTGGGCCAAAAAAACGTGTTTTAGCATTTTTTTTGCCTGAAAATTGAAATTTTTCTAGCACAGTACAAATCGACTTTTGGGCCAAAAAACGTGTTTTAGCATTTTTTTTGCCTGAAAATTGAAATTTTTCTAGCACAGTACAAATCGACTTTTTGGGCCAAAAAAATGTGTTTTAGCATTTTTTTTGCCTGAAAATTGAAATTTTTCTAGCACAGTACAAATCGACTTTTTGGGCCAAAAAAACGTATTTTAGCATTTTTTTTGCCTGAAAATTGAAATTTTTCTAGCACAGTTCAAATCGACTTTTTGGGCCAAAAAAACGTGTTATAGCATTTTTTTGCCTGAAAATTGAAATTTTTCTAGCACAGTACAAATCGACTTTTTGGCCAAAAAAACGTGTTTTAGCATTTTTTTTGCCTGAAAATTGAAATTTTTCTAGCACAGTACAAATCGACTTTTTGGGCCAAAAAAACGTGTTTTAGCATTTTTTTGCCTGAAAATTGAAATTTTTCTAGCACAGTACAAATCGACCTTTTGGGCCAAAAAAACGTGTTTTAGCATTTTTTTTGCCTGAAAATTGAAATTTTTCTAGCACAGTACAAATCGACTTTTTGGGCCAAAAAAACGTGTTTTAGCATTTTTTTTGCCTGAAAATTGAAATTTTTCTAGCACAGTACATATCGACTTTTTGGGCCAAAAAAAACGTGTTTTAGCATTTTTTTGCCTGAAAATTGAAATTTTCTAGCACAGTACAATCGACTTTTTGGGCCAAAAAAACGTGTTTTAGCATTTTTTTTGCCTGAAAATTGAAATTTTCTAGCACAGTACAAATCGACTTTTTGGGCCAAAAAAACGTGTTTTAGCATTTTTTTTGCCTGAAAATTGACATTTTTCTAGCACAGTACAAATCGACTTTTTGGGCCAAAAAAACGTGTTTTAGCATTTTTTTTGCCTGAAAATTGAAATTTTTCTAGCACAGTACAAATCGACTCTTTGGGCCAAAAAAACGTGTTTTAGCATTCTTTTTGCCTGAAAATTGAAATTTTTCTAGCACAGTACAAATCGACTTTTTGGGCCAAAAAAACGTGTTTTAGCATTATTTTTGCCTGAAAATTGAAATTTTTTCTAGCACAGTACAAATCGACTTTTTGGGCCAAAAAAAACGTGTTTTAGCATTTTTTTTGCCTGAAAATTGAAATTTTTCTAGCACAGTACAAATCGACATTTTGGGCCAAAAAAACGTGTTTTAGCATTTTTTTTGCCTGAAAATTGAAATTTTTCTAGCACAGTACAAATCGACTTTTTGGGCCAAAAAAAACGTGTTTTAGCATTTTTTTTGCCTGAAAATTGAAATTTTTCTAGCACAGTACAAATCGACTTTTTGGGCCAAAAAAACGTGTTTTAGCATTTTTTTTGCCTGAAAATTGAATTTTTTCTAGCACAGTACAAATCGACTTTTTGGGCCAAAAAAACGTGTTTTAGCATTTTTTTTGCCTGAAAATTGAAATTTTTCTAGCACAGTACAAATCGACTTTTTGGGCCAAAAAAACGTGTTTTAGCATTTTTTTTGCCTGAAAATTGACATTTTTCTAGCACAGTACAAATCGACTTTTTGGGCCAAAAAAACGTGTTTTAGCATTTTTTTTGCCTGAAAATTGAAATTTTTCTAGCACAGTACAAATCGACTTTTTGGGCCAAAAAAACGTGTTTTAGCATTTTTTTTGCCTGAAAATTGAAATTTTTCTAGCACAGTACAAATCAACTTTTTGGGCCAAAAAAACGTGTTTTAGCATTTTTTTTGCCTGAAAATTGAAATTTTTCTAGCACAGTACAAATAGACTTTTTGGGCCAAAAAAACGTGTTTTAGCATTTTTTTTGCCTGAAAATTGAAATTTTTCTAGCACAGTACAAATCGACTTTTTGGGCCAAAAAAACGTGTTTTAGCATTTTTTTTGCCTGAAAATTGAAATTTTTCTAGCACAGTACAAATCGACTTTTTGGGCCAAAAAAAACGTGTTTTAGCATTTTTTTTTGCCTGAAAATTGAAATTTTTCTAGCACAGTACAAATCGACTTTTTGGGCCAAAAAAACCTGTTTTAGCATTTTTCTTGCCTGAAAATTGAAATTTTTCTAGCACAGTACAAATCGACTTTTTGGGCCAAAAAAACGTGTTTTAGCATTTTTTTTGCCTGAAATTGAAATTTTTCTAGCACAGTACAAATCGACTTTTTGGGCCAAAAAAACGTGTTTTAGCATTTTTTTTGCCTGAAAATTGAAATTTTTCTAGCACAGTACAAATCGACTTTTTGGGCCAAAAAAACGTGTTTTAGCATTTTTTTTGCCTGAAAATTGAAATTTTTCTAGCACAGTACAAATCGACTTTTTGGGCCAAAAAAACGTGTTTTAGCATTTTTTTTGCCTGAAAATTGAATTTTTTCTAGCACAGTACAAATCGACTTTTTGGGCCAAAAAAACGTGTTTTAGCATTTTTTTTGCCTGAAAATTGAAATTTTTCTAGCACAGTACAAATCGACTTTTTGGGCAAAAAAAAAACGTGTTTTAGCATTTTTTTTGCCTGAAAATTGAAATTTTTCTAGCACAGTACAAATCGACTTTTTGGGCCAAAAAAACGTGTTTTAGCATTTTTTTTGCCTGAAAATTGAAATTTTTCTAGCACAGTACAAATCGACTTTTTGGGCCAAAAAAACGTGTTTTAGCATTTTTTTTGCCTGAAAATTGAAATTTTTCTAGCACAGTACAAATCGACTTTTTGGGCCAAAAAAACGTGTTTTAGCATTTTTTTTGCCTGAAAATTGAAATTTTTCTAGCACAGTACAAATCGACTTTTTGGGCCAAAAAAACGTGTTTTAGCATTTTTTTTGCCTGAAAATTGAAATTTTTCTAGCACAGTACAAATCGACTTTTTGGGTCAAAAAAACGTGTTTTAGCATTTTTTTTGCCTGAAAATTGAAATTTTTCTAGCACAGTACAAATCGACTTTTTGGGCCAAAAAAACGTGTTTTAGCATTTTTTTTGCCTGAAAATTGAAATTTTTCTAGCACAGTACAAATCGACTTTTTGGGCCAAAAAAACGTGTTTTAGCATTTTTTTTGCCTGAAAATTGAAATTTTTCTAGCACAGTACAAATCGACTTTTTGGGCCAAAAAAACGTGTTTTAGCATTTTTTTTTGCCTGAAAATTGAAATTTTTCTAGCACAGTACAAATCGACTTTTTGGGCCAAAAAAACGTGTTTTAGCATTTTTTTTGCCTGAAAATTGAAATTTTTCTAGCACAGTACAAATCGACTTTTTGGGCCAAAAAAAAACGTGTTTTAGCATTTTTTTTGCCTGAAAATTGAAATTTTTCTAGCACAGTACAAATCGACTTTTTGGGCCAAAAAAACGTGTTTTAGCATTTTTTTTGCCTGAAAATTGAAATTTTTCTAGCACAGTACAAATCGACTTTTTGGGCCAAAAAAACGTGTTTTAGCATTTTTTTTGCCTGAAAATTGAAATTTTTCTAGCACAGTACAAATCGACTTTTTGGGCCAAAAAAACGTGTTTTAGCATTTTTTTTGCCTGAAAATTGAAATTTTTCTAGCACAGTACAAATCGACTTTTTGGGCCAAAAAAACGTGTTTTAGCATTTTTTTTGCCAGAAAATTGAAATTTTTCTAGCACAGTACAAATCGACTTTTTGGGCCAAAAAAACGTGTTTTAGCATTTTTTTTGCCTGAAAATTGAAATTTTTCTAGCACAGTACACATCGACTTTTTGGGCCAAAAAAACGTGTTTTAGCATTTTTTTTAGGCCTGAAAATTGAATTTTTTCTAGCACAGTACAAATCGACTTTTTTGGCCAAAAAAACGTGTTTTAGCATTTTTTTTGCCTGAAAATTGAAATTTTTCTAGCACAGTACAAATCGACTTTTTGGGCAAAAAAAAAACGTGTTTTAGCATTTTTTTTGCCTGAAAATTGAAATTTTTCTAGCACAGTACAAATCGACTTTTTGGGCCAAAAAAACGTGTTTTAGCATTTTTTTTGCCTGAAAATTGAAATTTTTCTAGCACAGTACAAATCGACTTTTTGGGCCAAAAAAACATGTTTTAGCATTTCTTTTGCCTGAAAATTGAAATTTTTCTAGCACAGTACAAATCGACTTTTTGGGCCAAAAAAATGTGTTTTAGCATTTTTTTTGCCTGAAAATTGAAATTTTTCTAGCACAGTACAAATCGACTTTTTGGGCAAAAAAAAACGTGTTTTAGCATTTTTTTTGCCTGAAAATTGAAATTTTTCTAGCACAGTACAAATCGACTTTTTGGGCCAAAAAAAACGTGTTTTAGCATTTTTTTTGCCTGAAAATTGAAATTTTTCTAGCACAGTACAAATCGACTTTTTGGGCCAAAAAAACGTGTTTTAGCATTTTTTTTGCCTGAAAATTGAAATTTTTCTAGCACAGTATAAATCGACTTTTTGGGCCAAAAAAACGTGTTTTAGCATTTTTTTTGCCTGAAAATTGAAATTTTTCTAGCACAGTACAAATTGACTTTTTGGGCCAAAAAAACGTGTTTTAGCATTTTTTTTGCCTGAAAATTGAAATTTTTCTAGCACAGTACAAATCGACTTTTTGGGCCAAAAAAACGTGTTTTAGCATTTTTTTTGCCTGAAAATTGAAATTTTTCTAGCACAGTACAAATCGACTTTTTGGGTCAAAAAAACGTGTTTTAGCATTTTTTTTGCCTGAAAATTGAAATTTTTCTAGCACAGTACAAATCGACATTTTGGGCCAAAAAAACGTGTTTTAGCATTTTTTTTGCCTGAAAATTGAAATTTTTCTAGCACAGTACAAATCGACTTTTTGGGCCAAAAAAAACGTGTTTTAGCATTTTTTTTGCCTGGAAATTGAAATTTTTCTAGCACAGTACAAATCGACTTTTTGGGCCAAAAAAACGTGTTTTAGCATTTTTTTTGCCTGAAAATTGAAATTTTTCTAGCACAGTACAAATCGACTTTTTGGGCCAAAAAAACGTGTTTTAGCATTTTTTTTGCCTGAAAATTGAAATTTTTCTAGCACAGTACAAATCGACTTTTTGGGCCAAAAAAACGTGTTTTAGCATTTTTTTTGCCTGAAAATTAAAATTTTCTAGCACAGTACAAATCGACTTTTTGGGCCAAAAAAACGTGTTTTAGCATTTTTTTTGCCTGAAAATTGAAATTTTTCTAGCACAGTACAAATCGACTTTTTGGGCCAAAAAAACGTGTTTTAGCATTTTTTTTGCCTGAAAATTGAAATTTTTCTAGCACAGTACAAATCGACTTTTTGGGCCAAAAAAACGTGTTTTAGCATTTTTTTTTGCCTGAAAATTGAATTTTTTCTAGCACAGTACAAATCGACTTTTTGGGCCAAAAAAACGTGTTTTAGCATTTTTTTTGCCTGAAAATTGAAATTTTTCTAGCACAGTACAAATCGACTTTTTGGGCAAAAAAAAAACGTGTTTTAGCATTTTTTTTGCCTGAAAATTGAAATTTTTCTAGCACAGTACAAATCGACTTTTTGGGCCAAAAAAACGTGTTTTAGCATTTTTTTTGCCTGAAAATTGAAATTTTTCTAGCACAGTACAAATCGACTTTTTGGGCCAAAAAAACATGTTTTAGCATTTTTTTTGCCTGAAAATTGAAATTTTTCTAGCACAGTACAAATCGACTTTTTGGGCCAAAAAAATGTGTTTTAGCATTTTTTTTGCCTGAAAATTGAAATTTTTCTAGCACAGTACAAATCGACTTTTTGGGCCAAAAAAACGTGTTTTAGCATTTTTTTTGCCTGAAAATTGAAATTTTTCTAGCACAGTACAAATCGACTTTTTGGGCCAAAAAAACGTGTTTTAGCATTTTTTTGCCTGAAAATTGAAATTTTTCTAGCACAGTACAAATCGACTTTTTGGGCCAAAAAAACGTGTTTTAGCATTTTTTTTGCCTGAAAATTGAAATTTTTCTAGCACAGTACAAATCGACTTTTTGGGCCAAAAAAACGTGTTTTAGCATTTTTTTTGCCTGAAAATTGAAATTTTTCTAGCACAGTACAAATCGACTTTTTGGGCCAAAAAAACGTGTTTTAGCATTTTTTTTGCCTGAAAATTGAATTTTTTCTAGCACAGTACAAATCGACTTTTTGGGCCAAAAAAACGTGTTTTAGCATTTTTTTTTGCCTGAAAATTGAAATTTTTCTAGCACAGTACAAATCAACTTTTTGGGCCAAAAAAACGTGTTTTAGCATTTTTTTTTGCCTGAAAATTGAATTTTTTCTAGCACAGTACAAATCGACTTTTTGGGCCAAAAAAACGTGTTTTAGCATTTTTTTTGCCTGAAAATTGAAATTTTTCTAGCACAGTACAAATCGACTTTTTGGGCAAAAAAAAAACGTGTTTTAGCATTTTTTTTGCCTGAAAATTGAAATTTTTCTAGCACAGTACAAATCGACTTTTTGGGCCAAAAAAACGTGTTTTAGCATTTTTTTTGCCTGAAAATTGAAATTTTTCTAGCACAGTACAAATCGACTTTTTGGGCCAAAAAAACATGTTTTAGCATTTTTTTTGCCTGAAAATTGAAATTTTTCTAGCACAGTACAAATCGACTTTTTGGGCCAAAAAAATGTGTTTTAGCATTTTTTTTGCCTGAAAATTGAAATTTTTCTAGCACAGTACAAATCGACTTTTTGGGCCAAAAAAACGTGTTTTAGCATTTTTTTTGCCTGAAAATTGAAATTTTTCTAGCACAGTACAAATCGACTTTTTGGGCCAAAAAAACGTGTTTTAGCATTTTTTTGCCTGAAAATTGAAATTTTTCTAGCACAGTACAAATCGACTTTTTGGGCCAAAAAAACGTGTTTTAGCATTTTTTTTGCCTGAAAATTGAAATTTTTCTAGCACAGTACAAATCGACTTTTTGGGCCAAAAAAACGTGTTTTAGCATTTTTTTTGCCTGAAAATTGAAATTTTTCTAGCACAGTACAAATCGACTTTTTGGGCCAAAAAAACGTGTTTTAGCATTTTTTTTGCCTGAAAATTGAATTTTTTCTAGCACAGTACAAATCGACTTTTTGGGCCAAAAAAACGTGTTTTAGCATTTTTTTTTGCCTGAAAATTGAAATTTTTCTAGCACAGTACAAATCAACTTTTTGGGCCAAAAAAACGTGTTTTAGCATTTTTTTTGCCTGAAAATTGAAATTTTTCTAGCACAGTATAAATCGACTTTTTGGGCCAAAAAAACGTGTTTTAGCATTTTTTTTGCCTGAAAATTGAAATTTTTCTAGCACAGTACAAATCGACTTTTTGGGCCAAAAAAACGTGTTTTAGCATTTTTTTTGCCTGAAAATTGAAATTTTTCTAGCACAGTACAAATCGACTTATTGGGCCAAAAAAACGTGTTTTAGCATTTTTTATGCCTGAAAATTGAATTTTTTCTAGCACAGTACAAATCGACTTTTTGGGCCAAAAGAACGTGTTTTAGCATTTTTTTTGCCTGAAAATTGAAATTTTTCTAGCACAGTACAAATCGACTTTTTAGGCCAAAAAAACGTGTTTTAGCATTTTTTTTGCCTGAAAATTGAAATTTTTCTAGCACAGTACAAATCGACTTTTTGGGCCAAAAAAACGTGTTTTAGCATTTTTTTTGCCTGAAAATTGAAATTTTTCTAGCACAGTACAAATCGACTTTTTGGGCCAAAAAAACGTGTTTTAGCATTTTTTTTGCCTGAAAATTGAAATTTTTCTAGCACAGTACAAATCGACTTTTTGGGCCAAAAAAACGTGTTTTAGCATTTTTTTTGCCTGAAAATTGAAATTTTTCTAGCACGGTACAAATCGACTTTTTGGGCCAAAAAAACGTGTTTTAGCATTTTTTTTGCCTGAAAATTGAAATTTTTCTAGCACAGTACAAATCGACTTTTTGGACCAAAAAAACGTGTTTTAGCATTTTTTTTGCCTGAAAATTGAAATTTTTCTAGCACAGTACAAATCGACTTTTTGGGCCAAAAAAACGTGTTTTAGCATTTTTTTTGCCTGAAAATTGAAATTTTTCTAGTACAGTACAAATCGACTTTTTGGGCCCAAAAAACGTGTTTTAGCATTTTTTTTGCCTGAAAATTGAAATTTTTCTAGCACAGTACAAATCGACTTTTTGGGCCAAAAAAACGTGTTTTAGCATTTTTTTTGCCTGAAAATTGAAATTTTTCTAGCACAGTACAAATCGACTTTTTGGGCCAAAAAAACGTGTTTTAGCATTTTTTTTGCCTGAAAATTGAAATTTTTCTAGCACAGTACAAATCGACTTTTTGGGCCAAAAAAACGTGTTTTAGCATTTTTTTTGCCTGAAAACTGAATTTTTTCTAGCACAGTACAAATCGACTTTTTGGGCCAAAAAAACGTGTTTTAGCATTTTTTTTGCCTGAAAATTGAAATTTTTCTAGCACAGTACAAATCGACTTTTTGGGCCAAAAAAACGTGTTTTAGCCTTTTTTTTGCCTGAAAATTGAAATTTTTCTAGCACAGTACAAATCGACTTTTTGGGCCAAAAAAACGTGTTTTAGCATTTTTTTTGCCTGAAAATTGAAATTTTTCTAGCACAGTACAAATCGACTTTTTGGGCCAAAAAAACGTGTTTTAGCATTTTTTTTGCCTGAAAATTGAAATTTTTCTAGCACAGTACAAATCGACTTTTTGGGCCAAAAAAACGTGTTTTAGCATTTTTTTTGCCTGAAAATTGAAATTTTTCTAGCACAGTACAAATCGACTTTTTGGGCCAAAAAAACGTGTTTTAGCATTTTTTTTGCCTGAAAATTGAAATTTTTCTAGCACAGTACAAATCGACTTTTTGGGCCAAAAAAACGTGTTTTAGCATTTTTTTTGCCTGAAAATTGAAATTTTTCTAGCACAGTACAAATCGACTTTTTGGGCCAAAAAAACGTGTTTTAGCATTTTTTTTGCCTGAAAATTGAAATTTTTCTAGCACAGTACAAATCGACTTTTTGGGCCAAAAAAACGTGTTTTAGCATTTTTTTTGCCTGAAAATTGAAATTTTTCTAGCACTGTACAAATCGACTTTTTGGGCCAAAAAAACGTGTTTTAGCATTTTTTTTGCCTGAAAATTGAAATTTTTCTAGCACAGTACAAATCGACTTTTTGGGCCAAAAAAACGTGTTTTAGCATTTTTTTTGCCTGAAAATTGAAATTTTTCTAGCACAGTACAAATCGACTTTTTGGGCCAAAAAAACGTGTTTTAGCATTTTTTTTGCCTGAAAATTGAAATTTTTCTAGCACAGTACAAATCGACTTTTTGGGCCAAAAAAACGTGTTTTAGCATTTTTTTTGCCTGAAAATTGAAATTTTTCTAGCACAGTACAAATCGACTTTTTGGGCCAAAAAAACGTGTTTTAGCATTTTTTTGCCTGAAAATTGAAATTTTTGTAGCACAGTACAAATCGACTTTTTGGGCCAAAAAAACGTGTTTTAGCATTTTTTTTGCCTGAAAATTGAAATTTTTCTAGCACAGTACAAATCGACTTTTTGGGCCAAAAAAACTTGTTTTAGCATTTTTTTTGCCTGAAAATTGAAATTTTTCTAGCACAGTACAAAACGCTTCTGAGACCCAAAAAACTCGATTTTTCGGTGTTTTTAGGCTAAATTTGGGATATAAACGGGTATCGAAGATGCATGCACAAATCGACTTTTTGGGCCAAAAAACGTGTTTTAGCATTTTTTTTGCCTGAAAATTGAAATTTTTATAGCACAGTACAAATCGACTTTTTGGGCCAAAAAAACGTGTTTTAGCATTTTTTTGCCTGAAAATTGAAATTTTTCTAGCACAGTACAAATCGACTTTTTGGGCCAAAAAAACGTGTTTTAGCATTTTTTTTGCCTGAAAATTGAAATTTTTCTAGCACAGTACAAATCGACTTTTTGGGCCAAAAAAACGTGTTTTAGCATTTTTTTTGCCTGAAAATTGATTTTTTTCTAGCACAGTACAAATCGACTTTTTGGGCCAAAAAAACGTGTTTTAGCATTTTTTTTGCCTGAAAATTGAAATTTTTCTAGCACAGTACAAATCGACTTTTTGGGCCAAAAAAACGTGTTTAAGCATTTTTTTTGCCTGAAAATTGAAATTTTTCTAGCACAGTACAAATCGACTTTTTGGGCCAAAAAAACGTGTTTTAGCATTTTTTTTGGCTGAAAATTGAAATTTTTCTAGCACAGTACAAATCGACTTTTTGGGCCAAATAAACGTGTTTTAGCATTTTTTTTGCCTGAAAATTGAATTTTTTCTAGCACAGTACAAATCGACTTTTTGGGCCAAAAAAACGTGTTTTAGCATTTTTTTTGCCTGAAAATTGAAATTTTTCTAGCACAGTACAAATTGACTTTTTGGGCCAAAAACACGTGTTTTAGCATTTTTTTTGCCTGAAAATTGAAATTTTTCTAGCACAGTACAAATCGACTTTTTGGGCCAAAAAAACGTGTTTTAGCATTTTTTTTGCCTGAAAATTGAAATTTTTCTAGCACAGTACAAATCGACTTTTTGGGCCAAAAAAACGTGTTTTAGCATTTTTTTTGCCTGAAAATTGAAATTTTTCTAGCACAGTACAAATCGACTTTTTGGGCCAAAAAAACGTGTTTTAGCATTTTTTTTGCCTGAAAATTGAAATTTTTCTAGCACAGTACAAATCGACTTTTTGGGCCAAAAAAACGTGTTTTAGCATTTTTTTGCCTGAAAATTGAAATTTTTCTAGCACAGTACAAATCGACTTTTTGGGCCAAAAAAACGTGTTTTAGCATTTTTTTTGCCTGAAAATTGAAATTTTTCTAGCACAGTACAAATCGACTTTTTGGGCCAAAAAAACGTGTTTTAGCATTTTTTTTGCCTGAAAATTGAAATTTTTCTAGCACAGTACAAATCGACTTTTTGGGCCAAAAAAACGTGTTTTAGCATTTTTTTTGCCTGAAAATTGAAATTTTTCTAGCACAGTACAAATCGACTTTTTGGGCCAAAAAAACGTGTTTTAGCATTTTTTTTGCCTGAAAATTGAAATTTTTCTAGCACAGTACAAATCGACTTTTTGGGCCAAAAAAATGTGTTTTAGCATTTTTTTTGCCTGAAAACTGAATTTTTTCTAGCACAGTACAAATCGACTTTTTGGAAAAAAACGTGTTTTAGCATTTTTTTTGCCTGAAAATTGAATTTTTTCTAGAACAGTGTAGACATGTACAAATGGCTTCTGAGACCCAAAAAACTCGATATTTCGGTGTTTTTAGGCTAAATTTGGGATATAAACGGGTATCGAAGATGCATGCACAAATCGACTTTTTGGGCCAAAAAAACGCGTTTTAGCATTTTTTTTGCCTGAAAATTGAAATTTTTCTAGAACAGTGTAGACATGTACAAATCGCTTCTGAGGCCCAAAAAACTCGATTTTTCGGTGTTTTTAGGCTAAATTTGGGATACAAACGGGTATCGAAGATGCATGCACAAATCGACTTTTTGGGCCAAAAAAACGTGTTTTAGCATTTTTTTTGCCTAAAAATTGATTTTTTTCTAGAACAGTGTAGACATATACAAATCGCTTCTGAGACCCAAAAAACTCGATTTTTCGGTGTTTTTAGGCTAAATTTGGGATATAAACGGGTATCGAAGATGCATGCACAAATCGACTTTTTGGGCCAAAAAAACGTGTTTTAGCATTTTTTTTGCCTGAAAATTGAAATTTTTCTAGCACAGTACAAATTGCTTCTGAGACCCAAAAAACTCGATTTTTCGGTGTTTTTAGGCTAAATTTGGGATATAAACGGGTATCGAAGATGCATGCACAAATCGACTTTTTGGGCCAAAAAAACGTGTTTTAGCATTTTTTTTGCCTGAAAATTGAAATTTTTTTAGAACAGTACAAATCGCTTCTGAGTCCCAAAAAACTCGATTTTTCGGTGTTTTTAGGCTAAATTTGGGATATAAACGGGTATCGAAGATGCATGCACAAATCGACTTTTTGGGCCAAAAAAACGTGTTTTAGCATTTTTTTTGCCTGAAAATTGATTTTTTTCTAGAACAGTGTAGACATGTACAAATGGCTTCTGAGACCCAAAAAACTCGATATTTCGGTGTTTTTAGGCTAAATTTGGGATATAAACGGGTATCGAAGATGCATGCACAAATCGACTTTTTGGGCCAAAAAAACGCGTTTTAGCATTTTTTTTGCCTGAAAATTGAAATTTTTCTAGAACAGTGTAGACATGTACAAATCGCTTCTGAGGCCCAAAAAACTCGATTTTTCGGTGTTTTTAGGCTAAATTTGGGATACAAACGGGTATCGAAGATGCATGCACAAATCGACTTTTTGGGCCAAAAAAACGTGTTTTAGCATTTTTTTTGCCTGAAAATTGATTTTTTTCTAGAACAGTGTAGACATGTACAAATCGCTTCTGAGACCCAAAAAACTCGATTTTTCGGTGTTTTTAGGCTAAATTTGGGATATAAACGGGTATCGAAGATGCATGCACAAATCGACTTTTTGGGCCAAAAAAACGTGTTTTAGCATTTTTTTTGCCTGAAAATTGAAATTTTTCTAGCACAGTACAAATTGCTTCTGAGACCCAAAAAACTCGATTTTTCGGTGTTTTTAGGCTAAATTTTGGATATAAACGGGTATCGAAAATGCATGCACAAATCGACTTTTTGGGCCAAAAAAACCTGTTTTAGCATTTTTTTTGCCTGAAAATTGATTTTTTTCTAGAACAGTGTAGACATGTACAAATCGCTTCTGAGACCCAAAAAACTCGATTTTTCGGTGTTTTTAGGCTAAATTTGGGATATAAACGGGTATCGAAGATGCATGCACAAATCGACTTTTTGGGACAAAAAAACGTGTTTTAGCATTTGTTTTACCTGAAAATTGATTTTTTTCTAGAACAGTGTTGACATGTACAAATCGCTTCTGAGACCCAAAAAACTCGATTTTTCGGTGTTTTTAGGCCAAATTTGGGATATAAACGGGTATCGAAGATGCATGCACAAATCGACTTTTTGGGCCAAAAAAACGTGTTTTAGCATTTTTTTTGCCTGAAAATTGAATTTTTTCTAGCACATAACAAATCGCTTCTGATACCCAAAAAACTTGATTTTTCGGTGTTTTTAGGCTAAATTTGGGATATAAACGGGTATCGAAGATGCATGCACAAATCGACTTTTTGGGCCAAAAAAACGTGTTTTAGCATTTTTTTTGCCTGAAAATTGAAATTTTTCTAGCACATAACAAATCGCTTCGGAGACCCAAAAAACTTGATTTTTCGGTGTTTTTAGGCTAAATTTGGGATATAAACGGGTATCGAAGATGCATGCACAAATCGACTTTTTGGGCCAAAAAAACGTGTTTTAGCATTTTTTTTGCCTGAAAATTGAAATTTTTCTAGAACAGTGTAGACATGTACAAATCGCTTCTGATACCCAAAAAACTCGATTTTTCGGTGTTTTTAGGCTAAATTTGGGATATAAACGGGTATCGAAGATGCATGCACAAATCGACTTTTTGGGCCAAAAAAACGTGTTTTAGCATTTTTTTTGCCTGAAAATTGAAATTTTTTTAGAACAGTACAAATCGCTTCTGAGTCCCAAAAAACTCGATTTTTCGGTGTTTTTAGGCTAAATTTGGGATATAAACGGGTATCGAAGATGCATGCACAAATCGACTTTTTGGGCCAAAAAAACGTGTTTTAGCATTTTTTTTGCCTGAAAATTGAAATTTTTCTAGAACAGTGTAGACATGTACAAATCGCTTCTGAGACCCAAAAAACTCGATTTTTCGGTGTTTTTAGGCTAAATTTGGGATATAAACGGGTATCGAAGATGCATGCACAAATCGACTTTTTGGGCCAAAAATACGTGTTTTAGCATTTTTTTTGCCTGAAAATTGAATTTTTTCTAGAACAGTGTAGACATGTACAAATGGCTTCTGAGACCCAAAAAACTCGATATTTCGGTGTTTTTAGGCTAAATTTGGGATATAAACGGGTATCGAAGATGCATGCACAAATCGACTTTTTGGGCCAAAAAAACGTGTTTTAGCATTTTTTTTGCCTGAAAATTGAAATTTTTCTAGCACAGTACAAATCGCTTCTGAGACCCAAAAAACTCGATTTTTCGGTGTTTTTAGGCTAAATTTGGGATATAAACGGGTATCGAAGATGCATGCACAAATCGACTTTTTGGGCCAAAAAAACGTGTTTTAGCATTTTTTTTGCCTGAAAATTGAAATTTTTCTAGCACAGTACAAATCGCTTCTGAGACCCAAAAAACTCGATTTTTCGGTGTTTTTAGGCTAAATTTGGGATATAAACGGGTATCGAAGATGCATGCACAAATCGAGTTTTTGGGCCAAAAAACGTGTTTTAGCATTTTTTTTGCCTGAAAATTGAAATTTTTCTAGCACATTACAAATCGCTTCTGAGACCCAAAAAACTCGATTTTTCGGTGTTTTTAGGCTAAATTTGGGATATAAACGGGTATCGAAGATGCATGCACAAATCGACTTTTTGGGCCAAAAAAACGTGTTTTAGCATTTTTTTTGCCTGAAAATTGATTTTTTTCTAGAACAGTGTAGACATGTACAAATCGCTTCGGAGACCCAAAAAACTCGATTTTTCGGTGTTTTTAGGCTAAATTTGGGATATAAACGGGTATCGAAGATGCATGCACAAATCGACTTTTTGGGCCAAAAAAACGTGTTTTAGCATTTTTTTTGCCTGAAAATTGAAATTTTTCTAGCACAGTACAAATCGCTTCTGAGACCCAAAAAACTCGATTTTTCGGTGTTTTTAGGCTAAATTTGGGATATAAACGGGTATCAAAGATGCATGCACAAATCGACTTTTTGGGCCAAAAAAACGTGTTTTAGCATTTTTTTTGCCTGAAAATTGAAATTTTTCTAGAACAATGTAGACATGTACAAATCGCTTCTGAGACCCAAAAAACTCGATTTTTCGGTGTTTTTAGGCTAAATTTGGGATATAAACGGGTATCGAAGATGCATGCACAAATCGACTTTTTGGGCCAAAAAAACGTGTTTTAGCATTTGTTTTGCCTGAAAATTGAAATTTTTCTAGCACAGTACAAATCGCTTCTGAGACCCAAAAAACTCAATTTTTCGGTGTTTTTAGGCTAAATTTGGGATATAAACGGGTATCGAAGATGCATGCACAAATCGACTTTTTGGGCCAAAAAAACGTGTTTTAGCATTTTTTTTGCCTGAAAATTGAAATTTTTTTAGAACAGTACAAATCGCTTCTGAGTCCCAAAAAACTCGATTTTTCGGTGTTTTTAGGCTAAATTTGGGATATAAACGGGTATCGAAGATGCATGCACAAATCGACTTTTTGGGCCAAAAAAACGTGTTTTAGCATTTTTTTTGCCTGAAAATTGAATTTTTTCTAGAACAGTGTAGACATGTACAAATGGCTTCTGAGACCCAAAAAACTCGATATTTCGGTGTTTTTAGGCTAAATTTGGGATATAAACGGGTATCGAAGATGCATGCACAAATCGACTTTTTGGGCCAAAAAAACGCGTTTTAGCATTTTTTTTGCCTGAAAATTGAAATTTTTCTAGAACAGTGTAGACATGTACAAATCGCTTCTGAGGCCCAAAAAACTCGATTTTTCGGTGTTTTTAGGCTAAATTTGGGATACAAACGGGTATCGAAGATGCATGCACAAATCGACTTTTTGGGCCAAAAAAACGTGTTTTAGCATTTTTTTTGCCTGAAAATTGATTTTTTTCTAGAACAGTGTAGACATATACAAATCGCTTCTGAGACCCAAAAAACTCGATTTTTCGGTGTTTTTAGGCTAAATTTGGGATATAAACGGGTATCGAAGATGCATGCACAAATCGACTTTTTGGGCCAAAAAAACGTGTTTTAGCATTTTTTTTGCCTGAAAATTGAAATTTTTCTAGCACAGTACAAATTGCTTCTGAGACCCAAAAAACTCGATTTTTCGGTGTTTTTAGGCTAAATTTTGGATATAAACGGGTATCGAAAATGCATGCACAAATCGACTTTTTGGGCCAAAAAAACCTGTTTTAGCATTTTTTTTGCCTGAAAATTGATTTTTTTCTAGAACAGTGTAGACATGTACAAATCGCTTCTGAGACCCAAAAAACTCGATTTTTCGGTGTTTTTAGGCTAAATTTGGGATATAAACGGGTATCGAAGATGCATGCACAAATCGACTTTTTGGGACAAAAAAACGTGTTTTAGCATTTGTTTTACCTGAAAATTGATTTTTTTCTAGAACAGTGTTGACATGTACAAATCGCTTCTGTGACCCAAAAAACTCGATTTTTCGGTGTTTTTAGGCCAAATTTGGGATATAAACGGGTATCGAAGATGCATGCACAAATCGACTTTTTGGGCCAAAAAAACGTGTTTTAGCATTTTTTTTGCCTGAAAATTGAATTTTTTCTAGCACATAACAAATCGCTTCTGATACCCAAAAAACTTGATTTTTCGGTGTTTTTAGGCTAAATTTGGGATATAAACGGGTATCGAAGATGCATGCACAAATCGACTTTTTGGGCCAAAAAAACGTGTTTTAGCATTTTTTTTGCCTGAAAATTGAAATTTTTCTAGAACAGTGTAGACATGTACAAATCGCTTCTGAGACCCAAAAAACTCGATTTTTCGGTGTTTTTAGGCAAAATTTGGGATATAAACGGGTATCGAAGATGCATGCACAAATCGACTTTTTGGGCCAAAAAAACGTGTTTTAGCATTTTTTTTGCCTGAAAATTGAAATTTTTTTAGAACAGTACAAATCGCTTCTGAGTCCCAAAAAACTCGATTTTTCGGTGTTTTTAGGCTAAATTTGGGATATAAACGGGTATCGAAGATGCATGCACAAATCGACTTTTTGGGCCAAAAAACGTGTTTTAGCATTTTTTTTGCCTGAAAATTGAAATTTTTCTAGCACAGTACAAATTGCTTCTGAGACCCAAAAAACTCGATTTTTCGGTGTTTTTAGGCTAAATTTTGGATATAAACGGGTATCGAAAATGCATGCACAAATCGACTTTTTGGGCCAAAAAAACCTGTTTTAGCATTTTTTTTGCCTGAAAATTGATTCTTTTCTAGAACAGTGTAGACATGTACAAATCGCTTCTGAGACCCAAAAAACTCGATTTTTCGGTGTTTTTAGGCTAAATTTGGGATATAAACGGGTATCGAAGATGCATGCACAAATCGACTTTTTGGGACAAAAAAACGTGTTTTAGCATTTGTTTTACCTGAAAATTGATTTTTTTCTAGAACAGTGTTGACATGTACAAATCGCTTCTGAGACCCAAAAAACTCGATTTTTCGGTGTTTTTAGGCCAAATTTGGGATATAAACGGGTATCGAAGATGCATGCACAAATCGACTTTTTGGGCCAAAAAAACGTGTTTTAGCATTTTTTTTGCCTGAAAATTGAATTTTTTCTAGCACATAACAAATCGCTTCTGATACCCCAAAAACTTGATTTTTCGGTGTTTTTAGGCTAAATTTGGGATATAAACGGGTATCGAAGATGCATGCACAAATCGACTTTTTGGGCCAAAAAAACGTGTTTTAGCATTTTTTTTGCCTGAAAATTGAAATTTTTCTAGAACAGTGTAGACATGTACAAATCGCTTCTGAGACCCAAAAAACTCGATTTTTCGGTGTTTTAAGGCTAAATTTGGGATATAAACGGGTATCGAAGATGCATGCACAAATCGACTTTTTGGGCCAAAAAAACGTGTTTTAGCATTTTTTTTGCCTGAAAATTGAAATTTTTCTAGCACAGTACAAATCGCTTCGGAGACCCAAAAAACTCGATTTTTCGGTGTTTTTAGGCTAAATTTGGGATATAAACGGGTATCGAAGATGCATGCACAAATCGACTTTTTGGGCCAAAAAAACGTGTTTTAGCATTTTTTTTGCCTGAAAATTGAAATTTTTCTAGCACAGTACAAATTGCTTCTGAGACCCAAAAAACTCGATTTTTCGGTGTTTTTAGGCTAAATTTTGGATATAAACGGGTATCGAAAAAGCATGCACAAATCGACTTTTTGGGCCAAAAAAACCAGTTTTAGCATTTTTTTTGCCTGAAAATTGATTTTTTTCTAGAACAGTGTAGACATGTACAAATCGCTTCTGAGACCCAAAAAACTCGATTTTTCGGTGTTTTTAGGCTAAATTTGGGATATAAACGGGTATCGAAGATGCATGCACAAATCGACTTTTTGGGACAAAAAAACGTGTTTTAGCATTTGTTTTACCTGAAAATTAATTTTTTTCTAGAACAGTGTTGACATGTACAAATCGCTTCTGAGACCCAAAAAACTCGATTTTTCGGTGTTTTTAGGCCAAATTTGGGATATAAACGGGTATCGAAGATGCATGCACAAATCGACTTTTTGGGCAAAAAAAACGTGTTTTAGCATTTTTTTTGCCTGAAAATTGAATTTTTTCTAGCACATAACAAATCGCTTCTGATACCCCAAAAACTTGATTTTTCGGTGTTTTTAGGCTAAATTTGGGATATAAACGGGTATCGAAGATGCATCCACAAATCGACTTTTTGGGCCAAAAAAATGTGTTTTAGCATTTTTTTTGCCTGAAAATTGAAATTTTTATAGAACAGTGTAGACATGTACAAATCGCTTCTGAGACCCAAAAAACTCGATTTTTCGGTGTTTTTAGGCTAAATTTGGGATATAAACGGGTATCGAAGATGCATGCACAAATCGACTTTTTGGGCCCAAAAAACGTGTTTTAGCATTTTTTTTGCCTGAAAATTGAAATTTTTCTAGCACATTACAAATCACTTCTGAGACCCCCAAAACTCGATTTTTCGGTGTTTTTAGGCTAAATTTGGGATATAAACGGATATCGAAGATGCATGCACAAATCGACTTTTTGGGCCAAAAAAACGTGTTTTAGCATTTTTTTTGCCTGAAAATTGAAATTTTTCTAGAACAGTGTAGACATGTACAAATCGCTTCTGAGACCCAAAAAACTCGATTTTTCGGTGTTTTTAGGCAAAATTTGGGATATAAACGGGTATCGAAGATGCATGCACAAATCGACTTTTTGGGCCAAAAAAACGTGTTTTAGCATTTTTTTTGCCTGAAAATTGAAATTTTTCTAGCACAGTACAAATCGCTTCGGAGACCCAAAAAACTCGATTTTTCGGTGTTTTTAGGCTAAATTTGGGATATAAACGGGTATCGAAGATGCATGCACAAATCGACTTTTTGGGCCAAAAAAACGTGTTTTAGCATTTTTTTTGCCTGAAAATTGAAATTTTTCTAGCACAGTACATATTGCTTCTGAGACCCAAAAAACTCGATTTTTCGGTGTTTTTAGGCTAAATTTTGGATATAAACGGGTATCGAAAATGCATGCACAAATCGACTTTTTGGGCCAAAAAAACCTGTTTTAGCATTTTTTTTGCCTGAAAATTGATTTTTTCTAGAACAGTGTAGACATGTACAAATCGCTTCTGAGACCCAAAAAACTCGATTTTTCGGTGTTTTTAGGCTAAATTTGGGATATAAACGGGTATCGAAGATGCATGCACAAATCGACTTTTTGGGCCAAAAAAACGTGTTTTAGCATTTTTTTTGCCTGAAAATTGAATTTTTTCTAGCACAGTACAAATCACTTCTGAGACCCATAAAATTCGATTTTTCGGTGTTTTTAGGCTAAAAATGGGATATAAACGGGTATCGAAGATGCATGCACAAATCGACTTTTTGGGCCAAAAAAACGTGTTTTAGCATTTTTTTTGCCTGAAAATTGATTTTTTTCTTGAACAGTGTAGACATGTACAAATCGCTTCTGAGACCCAAAAAACTCGATTTTTCGGTGTTTTTAGGCTAAATATGGGATATAAACGGGTATCGAAGATGCATGCACAAATCGACTTTTTGGGCCCAAAAAACGTGTTTTAGCATTTTTTTTGCCTGAAAATTGAAATTTTTCTAGCACATTACAAATCACTTCTGAGACCCCCAAAACTCGATTTTTCGGTGTTTTTAGGCTAAATTTGGGATATAAACGGATATCGAAGATGCATGCACAAATCGACTTTTTGGGCCAAAAAAACGTGTTTTAGCATTTTTTTTGCCTGAAAATTGAAATTTTTCTAGAACAGTGTAGACATGTACAAATCGCTTCTGAGACCCAAAAAACTCGATTTTTCGGTGTTTTTAGGCAAAATTTGGGATATAAACGGGTATCGAAGATGCATGCACAAATCGACTTTTTGGGCCAAAAAAACGTGTTTTAGCATTTTTTTTGCCTGAAAATTGAAATTTTTCTAGCACAGTACAAATCGCTTCGGAGACCCAAAAAACTCGATTTTTCGGTGTTTTTAGGCTAAATTTGGGATATAAACGGGTATCGAAGATGCATGCACAAATCGACTTTTTGGGCCAAAAAAACGTGTTTTAGCATTTTTTTTGCCTGAAAATTGAAATTTTTCTAGCACAGTACAAATTGTTTCTGAGACCCAAAAAACTCGATTTTTCGGTGTTTTTAGGCTAAATTTTGGATATAAACGGGTATCGAAAATGCATGCACAAATCGACTTTTTGGGCCAAAAAAACCTGTTTTAGCATTTTTTTTGCCTGAAAATTGATTTTTTCTAGAACAGTGTAGACATGTACAAATCGCTTCTGAGACCCAAAAAACTCGATTTTTCGGTGTTTTTAGGCTAAATTTGGGATATAAACGGGTATCGAAGATGCATGCACAAATCGACTTTTTGGGCCAAAAAAACGTGTTTTAGCATTTTTTTTGCCTGAAAATTGAATTTTTTCTAGCACAGTACAAATCACTTCTGAGACCCATAAAATTCGATTTTTCGGTGTTTTTAGGCTAAATTTGGGATATAAACGGGTATCGAAGATGCATGCACAAATCGACTTTTTGGGCCAAAAAAACGTGTTTTAGCATTTTTTTTGCCTGAAAATTGAATTTTTTCTTGAACAGTGTAGACATGTACAAATCGCTTCTGAGACCCAAAAAACTCGATTTTTCGGTGTTTTTAGGCTAAATATGGGATATAAACGGGTATCGAAGATGCATGCACAAATCGACTTTTTGGGCCCAAAAAACGTGTTTTAGCATTTTTTTTGCCTGAAAATTGAAATTTTTCTAGCACATTACAAATCACTTCTGAGACCCCCAAAACTCGATTTTTCGGTGTTTTTAGGTTAAATTTGGGATATAAACGGATATCGAAGATGCATGCACAAATCGACTTTTTGGGCCAAAAAAACGTGTTTTAGCATTTTTTTTGCCTGAAAATTGAAATTTTTCTAGAACAGTGTAGACATGTACAAATCGCTTCTGAGACCCAAAAAACTCGATTTTTCGGTGTTTTTAGGCAAAATTTGGGATATAAACGGGTATCGAAGATGCATGCACAAATCGACTTTTTGGGCCAAAAAAACGTGTTTTAGCATTTTTTTTGCCTGAAAATTGAAATTTTTCTAGCACAGTACAAATCGCTTCGGAGACCCAAAAAACTCGATTTTTCGGTGTTTTTAGGCTAAATTTGGGATATAAACGGGTATCGAAGATGCATGCACAAATCGACTTTTTGGGCCAAAAAAACGTGTTTTAGCATTTTTTTTGCCTGAAAATTGAAATTTTTCTAGCACAGTACAAATTGCTTCTGAGACCCAAAAAACTCGATTTTTCGGTGTTTTTAGGCTAAATTTTGGATATAAACGGGTATCGAAAATGCATGCACAAATCGACTTTTTGGGCCAAAAAAACCTGTTTTAGCATTTTTTTTGCCTGAAAATTGATTTTTTCTAGAACAGTGTAGACATGTACAAATCGCTTCTGAGACCCAAAAAACTCGATTTTTCGGTGTTTTTAGGCTAAATTTGGGATATAAACGGGTATCGAAGATGCATGCACAAATCGACTTTTTGGGCCAAAAAAACGTGTTTTAGCATTTTTTTTGCCTGAAAATTGAATTTTTTCTAGCACAGTACAAATCACTTCTGAGACCCATAAAATTCGATTTTTCGGTGTTTTTAGGCTAAAAATGGGATATAAACGGGTATCGAAGATGCATGCACAAATCGACTTTTTGGGCCAAAAAAACGTGTTTTGGCATTTTTTTTGCCTGAAAATTGATTTTTTTCTTGAACAGTGTAGACATGTACAAATCGCTTCTGAGACCCAAAAAACTCGATTTTTCGGTGTTTTTAGGCTAAATATGGGATATAAACGGGTATCGAAGATGCATGCACAAATCGACTTTTTGGGCCAAAAAAACGTGTTTTAGCATTTTTTTTGCCTGAAAATTGAATTTTTTCTAGCACATAACAAATCGCTTCTGATACCCAAAAAACTTGATTTTTCGGTGTTTTTAGGCTAAATTTGGGATATAAACGGGTATCGAAGATGCATGCACAAATCGACTTTTTGGGCCAAAAAAACGTGTTTTAGCATTTTTTTTGCCTGAAAATTGAAATTTTTCTAGAACAGTGTAGACATGTACAAATCGCTTCTGAGACCCAAAAAACTCGATTTTTCGGTGTTTTTAGGCAAAATTTGGGATATAAACGGGTATCGAAGATGCATGCACAAATCGACTTTTTGGGCCAAAAAAACGTGTTTTAGCATTTTTTTTGCCTGAAAATTGAAATTTTTTTAGAACAGTACAAATCGCTTCTGAGTCCCAAAAAACTCGATTTTTCGGTGTTTTTAGGCTAAATTTGGGATATAAACGGGTATCGAAGATGCATGCACAAATCGACTTTTTGGGCCAAAAAACGTGTTTTAGCATTTTTTTTGCCTGAAAATTGAAATTTTTCTAGCACAGTACAAATTGCTTCTGAGACCCAAAAAACTCGATTTTTCGGTGTTTTTAGGCTAAATTTTGGATATAAACGGGTATCGAAAATGCATGCACAAATCGACTTTTTGGGCCAAAAAAACCTGTTTTAGCATTTTTTTTGCCTGAAAATTGATTCTTTTCTAGAACAGTGTAGACATGTACAAATCGCTTCTGAGACCCAAAAAACTCGATTTTTCGGTGTTTTTAGGCTAAATTTGGGATATAAACGGGTATCGAAGATGCATGCACAAATCGACTTTTTGGGACAAAAAAACGTGTTTTAGCATTTGTTTTACCTGAAAATTGATTTTTTTCTAGAACAGTGTTGACATGTACAAATCGCTTCTGAGACCCAAAAAACTCGATTTTTCGGTGTTTTTAGGCCAAATTTGGGATATAAACGGGTATCGAAGATGCATGCACAAATCGACTTTTTGGGCCAAAAAAACGTGTTTTAGCATTTTTTTTGCCTGAAAATTGAATTTTTTCTAGCACATAACAAATCGCTTCTGATACCCCAAAAACTTGATTTTTCGGTGTTTTTAGGCTAAATTTGGGATATAAACGGGTATCGAAGATGCATGCACAAATCGACTTTTTGGGCCAAAAAAACGTGTTTTAGCATTTTTTTTGCCTGAAAATTGAAATTTTTCTAGCACAGTACAAATTGCTTCTGAGACCCAAAAAACTCGATTTTTCGGTGTTTTAAGGCTAAATTTGGGATATAAACGGGTATCGAAGATGCATGCACAAATCGACTTTTTGGGCCAAAAAAACGTGTTTTAGCATTTTTTTTGCCTGAAAATTGAAATTTTTCTAGCACAGTACAAATCGCTTCGGAGACCCAAAAAACTCGATTTTTCGGTGTTTTTAGGCTAAATTTGGGATATAAACGGGTATCGAAGATGCATGCACAAATCGACTTTTTGGGCCAAAAAAACGTGTTTTAGCATTTTTTTTGCCTGAAAATTGAAATTTTTCTAGCACAGTACAAATTGCTTCTGAGACCCAAAAAACTCGATTTTTCGGTGTTTTTAGGCTAAATTTTGGATATAAACGGGTATCGAAAAAGCATGCACAAATCGACTTTTTGGGCCAAAAAAACCAGTTTTAGCATTTTTTTTGCCTGAAAATTGATTTTTTTCTAGAACAGTGTAGACATGTACAAATCGCTTCTGAGACCCAAAAAACTCGATTTTTCGGTGTTTTTAGGCTAAATTTGGGATATAAACGGGTATCGAAGATGCATGCACAAATCGACTTTTTGGGACAAAAAAACGTGTTTTAGCATTTGTTTTACCTGAAAATTAATTTTTTTCTAGAACAGTGTTGACATGTACAAATCGCTTCTGAGACCCAAAAAACTCGATTTTTCGGTGTTTTTAGGCCAAATTTGGGATATAAACGGGTATCGAAGATGCATGCACAAATCGACTTTTTGGGCAAAAAAAACGTGTTTTAGCATTTTTTTTGCCTGAAAATTGAATTTTTTCTAGCACATAACAAATCGCTTCTGATACCCCAAAAACTTGATTTTTCGGTGTTTTTAGGCTAAATTTGGGATATAAACGGGTATCGAAGATGCATCCACAAATCGACTTTTTGGGCCAAAAAAATGTGTTTTAGCATTTTTTTTGCCTGAAAATTGAAATTTTTATAGAACAGTGTAGACATGTACAAATCGCTTCTGAGACCCAAAAAACTCGATTTTTCGGTGTTTTTAGGCTAAATTTGGGATATAAACGGGTATCGAAGATGCATGCACAAATCGACTTTTTGGGCCCAAAAAACGTGTTTTAGCATTTTTTTTGCCTGAAAATTGAAATTTTTCTAGCACATTACAAATCACTTCTGAGACCCCCAAAACTCGATTTTTCGGTGTTTTTAGGCTAAATTTGGGATATAAACGGATATCGAAGATGCATGCACAAATCGACTTTTTGGGCCAAAAAAACGTGTTTTAGCATTTTTTTTGCCTGAAAATTGAAATTTTTCTAGAACAGTGTAGACATGTACAAATCGCTTCTGAGACCCAAAAAACTCGATTTTTCGGTGTTTTTAGGCAAAATTTGGGATATAAACGGGTATCGAAGATGCATGCACAAATCGACTTTTTGGGCCAAAAAAACGTGTTTTAGCATTTTTTTTGCCTGAAAATTGAAATTTTTCTAGCACAGTACAAATCGCTTCGGAGACCCAAAAAACTCGATTTTTCGGTGTTTTTAGGCTAAATTTGGGATATAAACGGGTATCGAAGATGCATGCACAAATCGACTTTTTGGGCCAAAAAAACGTGTTTTAGCATTTTTTTTGCCTGAAAATTGAAATTTTTCTAGCACAGTACATATTGCTTCTGAGACCCAAAAAACTCGATTTTTCGGTGTTTTTAGGCTAAATTTTGGATATAAACGGGTATCGAAAATGCATGCACAAATCGACTTTTTGGGCCAAAAAAACCTGTTTTAGCATTTTTTTTGCCTGAAAATTGATTTTTTCTAGAACAGTGTAGACATGTACAAATCGCTTCTGAGACCCAAAAAACTCGATTTTTCGGTGTTTTTAGGCTAAATTTGGGATATAAACGGGTATCGAAGATGCATGCACAAATCGACTTTTTGGGCCAAAAAAACGTGTTTTAGCATTTTTTTTGCCTGAAAATTGAATTTTTTCTAGCACAGTACAAATCACTTCTGAGACCCATAAAATTCGATTTTTCGGTGTTTTTAGGCTAAAAATGGGATATAAACGGGTATCGAAGATGCATGCACAAATCGACTTTTTGGGCCAAAAAAACGTGTTTTAGCATTTTTTTTGCCTGAAAATTGATTTTTTTCTTGAACAGTGTAGACATGTACAAATCGCTTCTGAGACCCAAAAAACTCGATTTTTCGGTGTTTTTAGGCTAAATATGGGATATAAACGGGTATCGAAGATGCATGCACAAATCGACTTTTTGGGCCCAAAAAACGTGTTTTAGCATTTTTTTTGCCTGAAAATTGAAATTTTTCTAGCACATTACAAATCACTTCTGAGACCCCCAAAACTCGATTTTTCGGTGTTTTTAGGCTAAATTTGGGATATAAACGGATATCGAAGATGCATGCACAAATCGACTTTTTGGGCCAAAAAAACGTGTTTTAGCATTTTTTTTGCCTGAAAATTGAAATTTTTCTAGAACAGTGTAGACATGTACAAATCGCTTCTGAGACCCAAAAAACTCGATTTTTCGGTGTTTTTAGGCAAAATTTGGGATATAAACGGGTATCGAAGATGCATGCACAAATCGACTTTTTGGGCCAAAAAAACGTGTTTTAGCATTTTTTTTGCCTGAAAATTGAAATTTTTCTAGCACAGTACAAATCGCTTCGGAGACCCAAAAAACTCGATTTTTCGGTGTTTTTAGGCTAAATTTGGGATATAAACGGGTATCGAAGATGCATGCACAAATCGACTTTTTGGGCCAAAAAAACGTGTTTTAGCATTTTTTTTGCCTGAAAATTGAAATTTTTCTAGCACAGTACAAATTGTTTCTGAGACCCAAAAAACTCGATTTTTCGGTGTTTTTAGGCTAAATTTTGGATATAAACGGGTATCGAAAATGCATGCACAAATCGACTTTTTGGGCCAAAAAAACCTGTTTTAGCATTTTTTTTGCCTGAAAATTGATTTTTTCTAGAACAGTGTAGACATGTACAAATCGCTTCTGAGACCCAAAAAACTCGATTTTTCGGTGTTTTTAGGCTAAATTTGGGATATAAACGGGTATCGAAGATGCATGCACAAATCGACTTTTTGGGCCAAAAAAACGTGTTTTAGCATTTTTTTTGCCTGAAAATTGAATTTTTTCTAGCACAGTACAAATCACTTCTGAGACCCATAAAATTCGATTTTTCGGTGTTTTTAGGCTAAATTTGGGATATAAACGGGTATCGAAGATGCATGCACAAATCGACTTTTTGGGCCAAAAAAACGTGTTTTAGCATTTTTTTTGCCTGAAAATTGAATTTTTTCTTGAACAGTGTAGACATGTACAAATCGCTTCTGAGACCCAAAAAACTCGATTTTTCGGTGTTTTTAGGCTAAATATGGGATATAAACGGGTATCGAAGATGCATGCACAAATCGACTTTTTGGGCCCAAAAAACGTGTTTTAGCATTTTTTTTGCCTGAAAATTGAAATTTTTCTAGCACATTACAAATCACTTCTGAGACCCCCAAAACTCGATTTTTCGGTGTTTTTAGGTTAAATTTGGGATATAAACGGATATCGAAGATGCATGCACAAATCGACTTTTTGGGCCAAAAAAACGTGTTTTAGCATTTTTTTTGCCTGAAAATTGAAATTTTTCTAGAACAGTGTAGACATGTACAAATCGCTTCTGAGACCCAAAAAACTCGATTTTTCGGTGTTTTTAGGCAAAATTTGGGATATAAACGGGTATCGAAGATGCATGCACAAATCGACTTTTTGGGCCAAAAAAACGTGTTTTAGCATTTTTTTTGCCTGAAAATTGAAATTTTTCTAGCACAGTACAAATCGCTTCGGAGACCCAAAAAACTCGATTTTTCGGTGTTTTTAGGCTAAATTTGGGATATAAACGGGTATCGAAGATGCATGCACAAATCGACTTTTTGGGCCAAAAAAACGTGTTTTAGCATTTTTTTTGCCTGAAAATTGAAATTTTTCTAGCACAGTACAAATTGCTTCTGAGACCCAAAAAACTCGATTTTTCGGTGTTTTTAGGCTAAATTTTGGATATAAACGGGTATCGAAAATGCATGCACAAATCGACTTTTTGGGCCAAAAAAACCTGTTTTAGCATTTTTTTTGCCTGAAAATTGATTTTTTCTAGAACAGTGTAGACATGTACAAATCGCTTCTGAGACCCAAAAAACTCGATTTTTCGGTGTTTTTAGGCTAAATTTGGGATATAAACGGGTATCGAAGATGCATGCACAAATCGACTTTTTGGGCCAAAAAAACGTGTTTTAGCATTTTTTTTGCCTGAAAATTGAATTTTTTCTAGCACAGTACAAATCACTTCTGAGACCCATAAAATTCGATTTTTCGGTGTTTTTAGGCTAAAAATGGGATATAAACGGGTATCGAAGATGCATGCACAAATCGACTTTTTGGGCCAAAAAAACGTGTTTTGGCATTTTTTTTGCCTGAAAATTGATTTTTTTCTTGAACAGTGTAGACATGTACAAATCGCTTCTGAGACCCAAAAAACTCGATTTTTCGGTGTTTTTAGGCTAAATATGGGATATAAACGGGTATCGAAGATGCATGCACAAATCGACTTTTTGGGCCAAAAAAACGGGTTTTAGCATTTTTTTTGCCTGAAAATTGAAATTTTTCTAGCACAGTACAAATAGCTTCTGAGACCCAAAAAACTCGATTTTTCGGTGTTTTTAGGCTAAATTTGGGATATAAACGGGTATCGAAGATGCATGCACAAATCGACTTTTTGGGCCAAAAAAACGTGTTTTAGCATTTTTTTTGCCTGAAAATTGAATTTTTTCTAGAACAGTGTAGACATGTACAAATGGCTTCTGAGACCCAAAAAACTCGATATTTCGGTGTTTTTAGGCTAAATTTGGGATATAAACGGGTATCGAAGATGCATGCACAAATCGACTTTTTGGGCCAAAAAAACGCGTTTTAGCATTTTTTTTGCCTGAAAATTGAATTTTTTCTAGAACAGTGTAGACATGTACAAATCGCTTCTGAGGCCCAATAAACTCGATTTTTCGGTGTTTTTAGGCTAAATTTGGGATACAAACGGGTATCGAAGATGCATGCACAAATCGACTTTTTGGGCCAAAAAAACGTGTTTTAGCTTTTTTTTTGCCTGAAAATTGATTTTTTTCTAGAACAGTGTAGACATGTACAAATCGCTTCTGAGACCCAAAAAACTCGATTTTTCGGTGTTTTTAGGCTAAATTTGGGATATAAACGGGTATCGAAGATGCATGCACAAATCGACTTTTTGGGCCAAAAAACGTGTTTTAGCATTTTTTTGCCTGAAAATTGAAATTTTTCTAGAACAGTGTAGACATGTACAAATCGCTTCTGAGACCCAAAAAACTCGATTTTTCGGTGTTTTTAGGCTAAATTTGGGATATAAACGGGTATCGAAGATGCATGCACAAATCGACTTTTTGGGCCAAAAAAACGTGTTTTAGCATTTTTTTTTGCCTGAAAATTGAAATTTTTCTAGCACAGTACAAATCGCTTCTGAGACCCAAAAAACTCGATTTTTCGGTGTTTTTAGGCTAAATTTGGGATATAAACGGGTATCGAAGATGCATGCACAAATCGACTTTTTGGACCCAAAAAACGTGTTTTAGCATTTTTTTTGCCTGAAAATTGAAATTTTTCTAGCACAGTACAAATCGCTTCTGAGACCCAAAAAACTCGATTTTTCGGTGTTTTTAGGCTAAATTTGGGATATAAACGGGTATCGAAGATGCATGCACAAATCGACTTTTTGGGCCAAAAAAACGTGTTTTAGCATTTTTTTTGCCTGAAAATTGAAATTTTTCTAGCACAGTACAAATCGCTTCTGAGACCCAAAAAACTCAATTTTTCGGTGTTTTTAGGCTAAATTTGGGATATAAACGGGTATCGAAGATGCATGCACAAATCGACTTTTTGGGCCAAAAAAACGTGTTTTAGCATTTTTTTTGCCTGAAAATTGAAATTTTTTTAGAACAGTACAAATCGCTTCTGAGTCCCAAAAAACTCGATTTTTCGGTGTTTTTAGGCTAAATTTGGGATATAAACGGGTATCGAAGATGCATGCACAAATCGACTTTTTGGGCCAAAAAAACGTGTTTTAGCATTTTTTTTGCCTGAAAATTGAATTTTTTCTAGAACAGTGTAGACATGTACAAATGGCTTCTGAGACCCAAAAAACTCGATATTTCGGTGTTTTTAGGCTAAATTTGGGATATAAACGGGTATCGAAGATGCATGCACAAATCGACTTTTTGGGCCAAAAAAACGCGTTTTAGCATTTTTTTTGCCTGAAAATTGAATTTTTTCTAGAACAGTGTAGACATGTACAAATCGCTTCTGAGGCCCAATAAACTCGATTTTTCGGTGTTTTTAGGCTAAATTTGGGATACAAACGGGTATCGAAGATGCATGCACAAATCGACTTTTTGGGCCAAAAAAACGTGTTTTAGCTTTTTTTTTGCCTGAAAATTGATTTTTTTCTAGAACAGTGTAGACATGTACAAATCGCTTCTGAGACCCAAAAAACTCGATTTTTCGGTGTTTTTAGGCTAAATTTGGGATATAAACGGGTATCGAAGATGCATGCACAAATCGACTTTTTGTGCCAAAAAAACGTGTTTTAGCATTTTTTTTGCCTGAAAATTGAAATTTTTCTAGCACAGTACAAATTGCTTCTGAGACCCAAAAAACTCGATTTTTCGGTGTTTTTAGGCTAAATTTTGGATATAAACGGGTATCGAAAATGCATGCACAAATCGACTTTTTGGGCCAAAAAAACCTGTTTTAGCATTTTTTTTGCCTGAAAATTGATTTTTTTCTAGAACAGTGTAGACATGTACAAATCGCTTCTGAGACCCAAAAAACTCGATTTTTTGGTGTTTTTAGGCTAAATTTGGGATATAAACGGGTATCGAAGATGCATGCACAAATCGACTTTTTGGGACAAAAAAACGTGTTTTAGCATTTGTTTTACCTGAAAATTGATTTTTTTCTAGAACAGTGTTGACATGTACAAATCGCTTCTGTGACCCAAAAAACTCGATTTTTCGGTGTTTTTAGGCCAAATTTGGGATATAAACGGGTATCGAAGATGCATGCACAAATCGACTTTTTGGGCCAAAAAAACGTGTTTTAGCATTTTTTTTGCCTGAAAATTGAATTTTTTCTAGCACATAACAAATCGCTTCTGATACCCAAAAAACTTGATTTTTCGGTGTTTTTAGGCTAAATTTGGGATATAAACGGGTATCGAAGATGCATGCACAAATCGACTTTTTGGGCCAAAAAAACGTGTTTTAGCATTTTTTTTGCCTGAAAATTGAAATTTTTCTAGAACAGTGTAGACATGTACAAATCGCTTCTGAGACCCAAAAAACTCGATTTTTCGGTGTTTTTAGGCTAAATTTGGGATATAAACGGGTATCGAAGATGCATGCACAAATCGACTTTTTGGGCCAAAAAAACGTGTTTTAGCATTTATTTTGCCTGAAAATTGAATTTTTTCTAGAACAGTGTAGACATGTACAAATGGCTTCTGAGACCCAAAAAACTCGATATTTCGGTGTTTTTAGGCTAAATTTGGGATATAAACGGGTATCGAAGATGCATGCAGAAATCGACTTTTTGGGCCAAAAAACGCGTTTTAGCATTTTTTTTGCCTGAAAATTGAAATTTTTCTAGAACAGTGTAGACATGTACAAATCGCTTCTGAGGCCCAAAAAACTCGATTTTTCGGTGTTTTTAGGCTAAATTTGGGATATAAACGGGTATCGAAGATGCATGCACAAATCGACTTTTTGGGCCAAAAAAACGTGTTTTGGCATTTTTTTTGCCTGAAAATTGATTTTTTTCTTGAACAGTGTAGACATGTACAAATCGCTTCTGAGACCCAAAAAACTCGATTTTTCGGTGTTTTTAGGCTAAATATGGGATATAAACGGGTATCGAAGATGCATGCACAAATCGACTTTTTGGGCCAAAAAAACGGGTTTTAGCATTTTTTTTGCCTGAAAATTGAAATTTTTCTAGCACAGTACAAATAGCTTCTGAGACCCAAAAAACTCGATTTTTCGGTGTTTTTAGGCTAAATTTGGGATATAAACGGGTATCGAAGATGCATGCACAAATCGACTTTTTGGGCCAAAAAACGTGTTTTAGCATTTTTTTGCCTGAAAATTGAAATTTTTCTAGAACAGTGTAGACATGTACAAATCGCTTCTGAGACCCAAAAAACTCGATTTTTCGGTGTTTTTAGGCTAAATTTGGGATATAAACGGGTATCGAAGATGCATGCACAAATCGACTTTTTGGGCCAAAAAAACGTGTTTTAGCATTTTTTTTTGCCTGAAAATTGAAATTTTTCTAGCACAGTACAAATCGCTTCTGAGACCCAAAAAACTCGATTTTTCGGTGTTTTTAGGCTAAATTTGGGATATAAACGGGTATCGAAGATGCATGCACAAATCGACTTTTTGGACCCAAAAAACGTGTTTTAGCATTTTTTTTGCCTGAAAATTGAAATTTTTCTAGCACAGTACAAATCGCTTCTGAGACCCAAAAAACTCGATTTTTCGGTGTTTTTAGGCTAAATTTGGGATATAAACGGGTATCGAAGATGCATGCACAAATCGACTTTTTGGGCCAAAAAAACGTGTTTTAGCATTTTTTTTGCCTGAAAATTGAAATTTTTCTAGCACAGTACAAATCGCTTCTGAGACCCAAAAAACTCAATTTTTCGGTGTTTTTAGGCTAAATTTGGGATATAAACGGGTATCGAAGATGCATGCACAAATCGACTTTTTGGGCCAAAAAAACGTGTTTTAGCATTTTTTTTGCCTGAAAATTGAAATTTTTTTAGAACAGTACAAATCGCTTCTGAGTCCCAAAAAACTCGATTTTTCGGTGTTTTTAGGCTAAATTTGGGATATAAACGGGTATCGAAGATGCATGCACAAATCGACTTTTTGGGCCAAAAAAACGTGTTTTAGCATTTTTTTTGCCTGAAAATTGAATTTTTTCTAGAACAGTGTAGACATGTACAAATGGCTTCTGAGACCCAAAAAACTCGATATTTCGGTGTTTTTAGGCTAAATTTGGGATATAAACGGGTATCGAAGATGCATGCACAAATCGACTTTTTGGGCCAAAAAAACGCGTTTTAGCATTTTTTTTGCCTGAAAATTGAATTTTTTCTAGAACAGTGTAGACATGTACAAATCGCTTCTGAGGCCCAATAAACTCGATTTTTCGGTGTTTTTAGGCTAAATTTGGGATACAAACGGGTATCGAAGATGCATGCACAAATCGACTTTTTGGGCCAAAAAAACGTGTTTTAGCATTTTTTTTGCCTGAAAATTGATTTTTTTCTAGAACAGTGTAGACATGTACAAATCGCTTCTGAGACCCAAAAAACTCGATTTTTCGGTGTTTTTAGGCTAAATTTGGGATATAAACGGGTATCGAAGATGCATGCACAAATCGACTTTTTGTGCCAAAAAAACGTGTTTTAGCATTTTTTTTGCCTGAAAATTGAAATTTTTCTAGCACAGTACAAATTGCTTCTGAGACCCAAAAAACTCGATTTTTCGGTGTTTTTAGGCTAAATTTTGGATATAAACGGGTATCGAAAATGCATGCACAAATCGACTTTTTGGGCCAAAAAAACCTGTTTTAGCATTTTTTTTGCCTGAAAATTGATTTTTTTCTAGAACAGTGTAGACATGTACAAATCGCTTCTGAGACCCAAAAAACTCGATTTTTTGGTGTTTTTAGGCTAAATTTGGGATATAAACGGGTATCGAAGATGCATGCACAAATCGACTTTTTGGGACAAAAAAACGTGTTTTAGCATTTGTTTTACCTGAAAATTGATTTTTTTCTAGAACAGTGTTGACATGTACAAATCGCTTCTGTGACCCAAAAAACTCGATTTTTCGGTGTTTTTAGGCCAAATTTGGGATATAAACGGGTATCGAAGATGCATGCACAAATCGACTTTTTGGGCCAAAAAAACGTGTTTTAGCATTTTTTTTGCCTGAAAATTGAATTTTTTCTAGCACATAACAAATCGCTTCTGATACCCAAAAAACTTGATTTTTCGGTGTTTTTAGGCTAAATTTGGGATATAAACGGGTATCGAAGATGCATGCACAAATCGACTTTTTGGGCCAAAAAAACGTGTTTTAGCATTTTTTTTGCCTGAAAATTGAAATTTTTCTAGAACAGTGTAGACATGTACAAATCGCTTCTGAGACCCAAAAAACTCGATTTTTCGGTGTTTTTAGGCTAAATTTGGGATATAAACGGGTATCGAAGATGCATGCACAAATCGACTTTTTGGGCCAAAAAAACGTGTTTTAGCATTTTTTTTGCCTGAAAATTGAAATTTTTTTAGAACAGTACAAATCGCTTCTGAGTCCCAAAAAACTCGATTTTTCGGTGTTTTTAGGCTAAATTTGGGATATAAACGGGTATCGAAGATGCATGCACAAATCGACTTTTTGGGCCAAAAAAACGTGTTTTAGCATTTATTTTGCCTGAAAATTGAATTTTTTCTAGAACAGTGTAGACATGTACAAATGGCTTCTGAGACCCAAAAAACTCGATATTTCGGTGTTTTTAGGCTAAATTTGGGATATAAACGGGTATCGAAGATGCATGCAGAAATCGACTTTTTGGGCCAAAAAACGCGTTTTAGCATTTTTTTTGCCTGAAAATTGAAATTTTTCTAGAACAGTGTAGACATGTACAAATCGCTTCTGAGGCCCAAAAAACTCGATTTTTCGGTGTTTTTAGGCTAAATTTGGGATACAAACGGGTATCGAAGATGCATGCACAAATCGACTTTTTGGGCCAAAAAAACGTGTTTTAGCATTTTTTTTGCCTGAAAATTGATTTTTTTTCTAGAACAGTGTAGACATGTACAAATCGCTTCTGAGACCCAAAAAACTCGATTTTTCGGTGTTTTTAGGCTAAATTTGGGATATAAACGGGTATCGAAGATGCATGCACAAATCGACTTTTTGGGCCAAAAAAACGTGTTTTAGCATTTTTTTTGCCTGAAAATTGAAATTTTTCTAGCACAGTACAAATTGCTTCTGAGACCCAAAAAACTCGATTTTTCGGTGTTTTTAGGCTAAATTTTGGATATAAACGGGTATCGAAAATGCATGCACAAATCGACTTTTTGGGCCAAAAAAATCTGTTTTAGCATTTTTTTTGCCTGAAAATTGATTTTTTTCTAGAACAGTGTAGACATGTACAAATCGCTTCTGAGACCCAAAAAACTCGATTTTTCGGTGTTTTTAGGCTAAATTTGGGATATAAACGGGTATCGAAGATGCATGCACAAATCGACTTTTTGGGACAAAAAAACGTGTTTTAGCATTTGTTTTACCTGAAAATTGATTTTTTTCTAGAACAGTGTTGACATGTACAAATCGCTTCTGAGACCCAAAAAACTCGATTTTTCGGTGTTTTTAGGCCAAATTTGGGATATAAACGGGTATCGAAGATGCATGCACAAATCGACTTTTTGGGCCAAAAAAACGTGTTTTAGCATTTTTTTTGCCTGAAAATTGAATTTTTTCTAGCACATAACAAATCGCTTCTGATACCCAAAAAACTTGATCTTTCGGTGTTTTTAGGCTAAATTTGGGATATAAACGGGTATCGAAGATGCATGCACAAATCGACTTTTTGGGCCAAAAAAACGTGTTTTAGCATTTTTTTTGCCTGAAAATTGAAATTTTTCTAGAACAGTGTAGACATGTACAAATCGCTTCTGAGACCCAAAAAACTCGATTTTTCGGTGTTTTTAGGCTAAATTTGGGATATAAACGGGTATCGAAGATGCATGCACAAATCGACTTTTTGGGCCAAAAAAACGTGTTTTAGCATTTTTTTTGCCTGAAAATTGAAATTTTTCTAGCACAGTACAAATCGCTTCGGAGACCCAAAAAACTCGATTTTTCGGTGTTTTTAGGCTAAATTTGGGATATAAACGGGTATCGAAGATGCATGCACAAATCGACTTTTTGGGCCAAAAAAACGTGTTTTAGCATTTTTTTTGCCTGAAAATTGAAATTTTTCTAGCACAGTACAAATTGCTTCTGAGACCCAAAAAACTCGATTTTTCGGTGTTTTTAGGCTAAATTTTGGATGTAAACGGGTATCAAAAATGCATGCACAAATCGACTTTTTGGGCCAAAAAAACCTGTTTTAGCATTTTTTTTGCCTGAAAATTGATTTTTTTCTAGAACAGTGTAGACATGTACAAATCGCTTCTGAGACCCAAAAAATTCGATTTTTCGGTGTTTTTAGGCTAAATTTGGGATATAAACGGGTATCGAAGATGCATGCACAAATCGACTTTTTGGGACAAAAAAACGTGTTTTAGCATTTGTTTTACCTGAAAATTGATTTTTTTCTAGAACAGTGTTGACATGTACAAATCGCTTCTGAGACCCAAAAAACTCGATTTTTCGGTGTTTTTAGGCCAAATTTGGGATATAAACGGGTATCGAAGATGCATGCACAAATCGACTTTTTGGGCAAAAAAAACGTGTTTTAGCATTTTTTTTGCCTGAAAATTGAATTTTTTCTAGCACATAAGAAATCGCTTCTGATACCCAAAAAACTTGATTTTTCGGTGTTTTTAGGCTAAATTTGGGATATAAACGGGTATCGAAGATGCATGCACAAATCGACTTTTTGGGCCAAAAAAATGTGTTTTAGCGTTTTTTTTGCCTGAAAATTGAAATTTTTCTAGAACAGTGTAGACATGTACAAATCGCTTCTGAGACCCAAAAAACTCGATTTTTCGGTGTTTTTAGGCTAAATTTGGGATATAAACGGGTATCGAAGATGCATGCACAAATCGACTTTTTGGGCCCAAAAAACGTGTTTTAGCATTTTTTTTGCCTGAAAATTGAAATTTTTCTAGCACATTACAAATCACTTCTGAGACCGCAAAAACTCGATTTTTCGGTGTTTTTAGGCTAAATTTGGGATATAAACGGGTATCGAAGATGCATGCACAAACCGACTTTTTGGTCCAAAAAAACGTGTTTTAGCATTTTTTTTGCCTGAAAATTGAATTTTTTCTAGCACATAACAAATCGCTTCTGATACCCAAAAAACTTGATTTTTCGGTGTTTTTAGGCTAAATTTGGGATATAAACGGGTATCGAAGATGCATGCACAAATCGACTTTTTGGGCCAAAAAAACGTGTTTTAGCATTTTTTTTGCCTGAAAATTGAAATTTTTCTAGAACAGTGTAGACATGTACAAATCGCTTCTGAGACCCAAAAAACTCGATTTTTCGGTGTTTTTAGGCTAAATTTGGGATATAAACGGGTATCGAAGATGCATGCACAAATCGACTTTTTGGGCCAAAAAAACGTGTTTTAGCATTTTTTTTTGCCTGAAAATTGAAATTTTTCTAGCACAGTACAAATCGCTTCGGAGACCCAAAAAACTCGATTTTTCGGTGTTTTTAGGCTAAATTTGGGATATAAACGGGTATCGAAGATGCATGCACAAATCGACTTTTTGGGCCAAAAAAACGTGTTTTAGCATTTTTTTTGCCTGAAAATTGAAATTTTTCTAGCACAGTACAAATTGCTTCTGAGACCCAAAAAACTCGATTTTTCGGTGTTTTTAGGCTAAATTTTGGATATAAACGGGTATCGAAAATGCATGCACAAATCGACTTTTTGGGCCAAAAAAAACTGTTTTAGCATTTTTTTTGCCTGAAAATTGATTTTTTTCTAGAACAGTGTAGACATGTACAAATCGCTTCTGAGACCCAAAAAACTCGATTTTTCGGTGTTTTTAGGCTAAATTTGGGATATAAACGGGTATCGAAGATGCATGCACAAATCGACTTTTTGGGACAAAAAAACGTGTTTTAGCATATGTTTTACCTGAAAATTGATTTTTTTCTAGAACAGTGTTGACATGTACAAATCGCTTCTGAGACCCAAAAAACTCGATTTTTCGGTGTTTTTAGGCCAAATTTGGGATATAAACGGGTATCGAAGATGCATGCACAAATCGACTTTTTGGGCAAAAAAAACGTGTTTTAGCATTTTTTTTGCCTGAAAATTGATTTTTTTCTAGCACATAACAAATCGCTTCTGATCCCCAAAAAACTTGATTTTTCGGTGTTTTTAGGCTAAATTTGGGATATAAACGGGTATCGAAGATGCATGCACAAATCGACTTTTTGGGCCAAAAAAATGTGTTTTAGCATTTTTTTTGCCTGAAAATTGAAATTTTTCTAGAACAGTGTAGACATGTACAAATCGCTTCTGAGACCCAAAAAACTCGATTTTTCGGTGTTTTTAGGCTAAATTTGGGATATAAACGGGTATCGAAGATGCATGCACAAATCGACTTTTTGGGCCCAAAAAACGTGTTTTAGCATTTTTTTTGCCTGAAAATTGAAATTTTTCTAGCACATTACAAATCACTTCTGATACCCCAAAAACTCGATTTTTCGGTGTTTTTAGGCTAAATTTGGGATATAAACGGGTATCGAAGATGCATGCACAAACCGACTTTTTGGGCCAAAAAAACGTGTTTTAGCATTTTTTTTACCTGAAAATTGATTTTTTTCTAGAACAGTGTAGACATGTACAAATCGCTTCTGAAACCCAAAAAACTCGATTTTTCGGTGTTTTTAGGCTAAATTTGGGATATAAACGGGTATCGAAGATGCATGCACAAATCGACTTTTTGGGCCAAAAAAACGTGTTTTAGCATTTTTTTTGCCTGAAAATTGAAATTTTTCTAGCACAGTACAAATCACTTCTGAGACCCATAAAATTCGATTTTTCGGTGTTTTTAGGCTAAATTTGGGATATAAACGGGTATCGAAGATGCATGCACAAATCGACTTTTTGGGCCAAAAAAACGTGTTTTAGCATTTTTTTTGCCTGAAAATTGAATTTTTTCTTGAACAGTGTAGACATGTACAAATCGCTTCTGAGACCCAAAAAACTCGATTTTTCGGTGTTTTTAGGCTAAATATGGGATATAAACGGGTATCGAAGATGCATGCACAAATCGACTTTTTGGGCCAAAAAAACGGGTTTTAGCATTTTTTTTGCCTGAAAATTGAAATTTTTCTAGCACAGTACAAATAGCTTCTGAGACCCAAAAAACTCGATTTTTCGGTGTTTATAGGCTAAATTTGGGATATAAACGGGTATCGAAGATGCATGCACAAATCGACTTTTTGGGCCAAAAAAACGTGTTTTAGCATTTTTTTGCCTGAAAATTGAAATTTTTCTAGAACAGTATAGACATGTACAAATCGCTTCTGAGACCCAAAAAACTCGATTTTTCGGTGTTTTTAGGCTAAATTTGGGATATAAACGGGTATCGAAGATGCATGCACAAATCGACTTTTTGGGCCAAAAAAACGTGTTTTAGCATTTTTTTTTGCCTGAAAATTGAAATTTTTCTAGCACAGTACAAATCGCTTCTGAGACCCAAAAAACTCGATTTTTCGGTGTTTTTAGGCTAAATTTGGGATATAAACGGGTATCGAAGATGCATGCACAAATCGACTTTTTGGGCCCAAAAAACGTGTTTTAGCATTTTTTTTGCCTGAAAATTGAAATTTTTCTAGAACAGTACAAATCGCTTCTGAGACCCAAAAAACTCGATTTTTCGGTGTTTTTAGGCTAAATTTGGGATATAAACGGGTATCGAAGATGCATGCACAAATCGACTTTTTGGGCCAAAAAAACGTGTTTTAGCATTTTTTTTGCCTGAAAATTGAAATTTTTCTAGAACAGTGTAGACATGTACAAATCGCTTCTGAGACCCAAAAAACTCGATTTTTCGGTGTTTTTAGGCTAAATTTGGGATATAAACGGGTATCGAAGATGCATGCACAAATCGACTTTTTGGGCCAAAAAAACTTGTTTTAGCATTTTTTTTGCCTGAAAATTGATTTTTTTCTAGAACAGTGTAGACATGTACAAATCGCTTCTGAGACACAAAAAACTCGATTTTTCGGTGTTTTTAGGCTAAATTTGGGATATAAACGGGTATCGAAGATGCATGCACAAATCGACTTTTTGGGCCAAAAAAACGTGTTTTAGCATTTTTTTTGCCTGAAAATTGAATTTTTTCTAGAACAGTGTAGACATGTACAAATCGCTTCTGAGACCCAAAAAACTCGATTTTTCGGTGTTTTTAGGCTAAATTTGGGATATAAACGGGTATCGAAGATGCATGCACAAATCGACTTTTTGGGCCAAAAAAACGTGTTTTAGCATTTTTTTTGCCTGAAAATTGATTTTTTTCTAGAACAGTGTAGACATGTACAAATCGCTTCTGAGACCCAAAAAACTCGATTTTTCGGTGTTTTTAGGCTAAATTTGGGATATAAACTCGTATCGAAGATGCATGCACAAATCGACTTTTTGGGCCAAAAAAACGTGTTTTAGCATTTTTTTTGCCTGAAAATTGAAATTTTTCTAGCACAGTACAAATCGCTTCTGAGACCCAAAAAACTCGATTTTTCGGTGTTTTTAGGCTAAATTTGGGATATAAACGGGTATCAAAGATGCATGCACAAATCGACTTTTTGGGCCAAAAAAACGTGTTTTAGCATTTTTTTTGCCTGAAAATTGAATTTTTTCTAGAACAGTGTAGACATGTACAAATCGCTTCTGAGACCCAAAAAACTCGATTTTTCGGTGTTTTTAGGCTAAATTTGGGATATAAACGGGTATCGAAGATGCATGCACAAATCGACTTTTTGGGCCAAAAAAACGTGTTTTAGCATTTTTTTTGCCTGAAAATTGAAATTTTTCTAGCACAGTACAAATCGCTTCTGAGACCCAAAAAACTCGATTTTTCGGTGTTTTTAGTCTAAATTTGGGATATAAACGTGTATCGAAGATGCATGCACAAATCGACTTTTTGGGCCAAAAAAACGCGTTTTAGCATTTTTTTGCCTGAAAATTGAAATTTTTCTTGAACAGTGTAGACATGTACAAATCGCTTCTGAGACCCAAAAAACTTGATTTTTCAGTGTTTTTAGGCTAAATTTGGGATATAAACGGGTTTCGAAGATGCATGCACAAATCGACTTTTTGGGCCAAAAAAACGTGTTTTAGCATTTTTTTTGCCTGAAAATTGATTTTTTTCTAGAACAGTGTAGACATGTACAAATCGCTTCTGAGACCCAAAAAACTCGATTTTTCGGTGTTTTTAGGCTATATTTGGGATATAAACGGGTATCGAAGATGCATGCACAAATCGACTTTTTGGGCCAAAAAAACGTGTTTTAGCATTTTTTTTGCCTGAAAATTGAAATTTTTCTAGCACAGTACAAATCGCTTCTGAGACCCAAAAAAACTCGATTTTTCGGTGTTCTTAGGCTAAATTTGGGATATAAACGGGTATCGAAGATGCATGCACAAATCGACTTTTTGGGCCAAAAAAACGTGTTTTAGCATTTTATTTGCCTGAAAATTGAATTTTTTCTAGAACAGTGTAGACATGTACAAATCGCTTCTGAGACCCAAAAAACTCGATTTTTCGGTGTTTTTAGGCTATATTTGGGATATAAACGGGTATCGAAGATGCATGCACAAATCGACTTTTTGGGCCAAAAAAAACGTGTTTTAGCATTTTTTTTGCCTGAAAATTGAAATTTTTCTAGCACAGTACAAATCGCTTCTGAGACCCAAAAAACTCGATTTTTCGGTGTTTTTAGGCTAAATTTGGGATATAAACGGGTATCGAAGATGTATGCACAAATCGAATTTTTGGGCCAAAAAAACGTGTTTTAGCATTTTTTTTGCCTGAAAATTGAAATTTTTCTAGAACAGTGTAGACATGTACAAATCGCTTCTAAGACCCAAAAAACTCGATTTTTCGGTGTTTTTAGGCTAAATTTGGGATATAAACGGGTATCGAAGATGCATGCACAAATCGTCTTTTTGGGCCAAAAAAACGTGTTTTAGCATTTTTTTTGCCTGAAAATTGAAATTTTTCTAGCACAGTACAAATCGCTTCTGAGACCCAAAAAACTCGATTTTTCGGTGTTTTTAGTCTAAATTTGGGATATAAACGTGTATCGAAGATGCATGCACAAATCGAATTTTTGGCCCAAAAAAATGTGTTTTAGCATTTTTTTTGCCTGAAAATTGAAATTTTTCCAGAACAGTACAAATCGCTTCTGAGACCCAAAAAACTCGATTTTTCGGTGTTTTTAGGCTAAATTTGGGATATAAACGGGTATCGAAGATGCATGCACAAATCGACTTTTTGGGCCAAAAAAACGTGATTTAGCATTTTTTTTGCCTGAAATTGAATTTTTTCTAGAACAGTGTAGACATGTACAAATGGCTTCTGAGACCCGAAAAACTCGATTTTTCGGTGTTTTTAGGCTAAATTTGGGATATAAACGGGTATCGAAGATGCATGCACAAATCGACTTTTTGGGCCAAAAAAACGTGTTTTAGCATTTTTTTTGCCTGAAAATTGATTTTTTTCTAGAAAAGTGTAGACATGTACAAATCGCTTCTGAGACTCAAAAAACTCGATTTTTCGGTGTTTTTAGGCTATATTTGGGATATAAACGGGTATCGAAGATGCATGCACAAATCGACTTTTTGGGCCAAAAAAAACGTGTTTTAGCATTTTTTTTGCCTGAAAATTGAAATTTTTCTAGCACAGTACAAATCGCTTCTGAGACCCAAAAAACTCGATTTTTCGGTGTTTTTAGGCTAAATTTGGGATATAAACGGGTATCGAAGATGCATGCACAAATCGAATTTTTGGGCCAAAAAAACGTGTTTTAGCATTTTTTTTGCCTGAAAATTGAAATTTTTCTAGAACAGTGTAGATATGTACAAATCGCTTCTAAGACCCAAAAAACTCGATTTTTCGGTGTTTTTAGGCTAAATTTGGGATATAAACGGGTATCGAAGATGCATGCACAAATCGTCTTTTTGGGCCAAAAAAACGTGTTTTAGCATTTTTTTTGCCTGAAAATTGAAATTTTTCTAGCACAGTACAAATCGCTTCTGAGACCCAAAAAACTCGATTTTTCGGTGTTTTTAGGCTAAATTTGGGATATAAACGGGTATCGAAGATGCATGCACAAATCGAATTTTTGGCCCAAAAAAATGTGTTTTAGCATTTTTTTCGCCTGAAAATTGAAATTTTTCCAGAACAGTACAAATCGCTTCTGAGACCCAAAAAACTCGATTTTTCGGTGTTTTTAGGCTAAATTTGGGATATAAACGGGTATCGAAGATGCATGCACAAATCGACTTTTTGGGCCAAAAAAACGTGTTTTAGCATTTTTTGTGCCTGAAAATTGAATTTTTTCTAAAACAGTGTAGACATGTACAAATTGCTTCTGAGACCCAAAAAACTCGATTTTTCGGTGTTTTTAGGCTAAATTTGGGATATAAACGGGTATCGAAGATGCATGCACAAATCGACTTTTTGGGCCAAAAGAACGTGTTTTAGCATTTTTTTTGCCTGAAAATTGAAATTTTTCTAGCACAGTACAAATCGCTTCTGAGACCCAAAAAACTCGATTTTTCGGTGTTTTTAGGCTAAATTTGGGATATAAACGGGTATCGAAGATGCATGCACAAATCGACTTTTTGGGCCAAAAAAACGTGTTTTAGCATTTTTTTTGCCTGAAAATTGATTTTTTTTCTAGAACAGTGTAGACATGTACAAATCGCTTCTGAGACCAAAAAAACTCGATTTTTCGTTTTTTTTAGGCCTAATTTGGGATATAAACGGCTATCGAAGATGCATCCACAAATCGACTTTTTGGGCCAAAAAAACGTGTTTTAGCATATTTTTTGCCTGAAAATTGAAATTTTTCTAGCACAGTACAAATCGCTTCTGAGACCCAAAAAACTCGATTTTTCGGTGTTTTTAGGCTAAATTTGGGATATAAACGGGTATCGAAGATGCATGTACAAATCGACTTTTTGGGCCAAAAAAACGTGTTTTAGCATTTTTTTTGCCTGAAAATTTAAATTTTTCTAGAACAGTGTAGACATGTACAAATCGCTTCTGAGACCCAAAAAACTCGGTTTTTCGGTGTTTTTAGGCTAAATTTGGGATATAAACGGGTATCGAAGATGCATGCACAAATCGACTTTTTGGGCCCAAAAAACGTGTTTTAGCATTTTTTTTGCCTGAAAATTGATTTTTTTTAGAACAGTACAAATCGCTTCTGAGACCCAAAAAACTCGATTTTGCGGTGTTTTTAGGCTAAATTTGGGATATAAACGGGTATCGAAGATGCATGCACAAATCGACTTTTTGGGCCAAAAAAACGTGTTTTAGCATTTTTTTTGCCTGAAAATTGAATTTTTTCTAACACAGTACAAATCGCTTCTGAGACCCAAAAAACTCGATTTTTCGGTGTTTTTAGGCTACATTTGGGATATAAACGGGTATCGAAGATGCATGCACAAATCGACTTTTTGGGCCAAAAAAACGTGTTTTAGCATTTTTTTTGCCTGAAAATTGAATTTTTTCTAGAACAGTGTAGACATGTACAAATCGCTTCTGAGACCCAAAAAACTCGATTTTTCGGTGTTTTTAGGCTAAATTTGGGATATAAACGGGTATCGAAGATGCATGCACAAATCGACTTTTTGGGCCAAAAAAACGTGTTCTAGCATATTTTTTGCCTGAAAATTGAAATTTTTCTAGCACAGTACAAATCGCTTCTGAGGCCCAAAAAACTCGATTTTTCGGTGTTTTTAAGCTAAATTTGGGATATAAACGGGTATCGAAGATGCATGTACAAATCGACTTTTTGGGCCAAAAAAACGTGTTTTAGCATTGTTTTTGCCTGAAAATTGAAATTTTTCTAGAACAGTGTAGACATGTACAAATCGCTTCTGAGACCCAAAAAACTCGATTTTTCGGTGTTTTTAGGCTAAATTTGGGATATAAACGGGTATCGAAGATGCATGCACAAATCGACTTTATGGGCCAAAAAAACGTGTTTTAGCATTTTTTTTGCCTGAAAATTGAAATTTTTCTAGCACAGTACAAATCGCTTCTGAGACCCAAAAAACTCGATTTTTCGGTGTTTTTAGGCTAAATTTGGGATATAAACGGGTATCGAAGATGCATGCACATATCGACTTTTTGGGCCAAAAAAACGTGTTTTAGCATTTTTTTTGCCTGAAAATTGAAATTTTTCTAGCACAGTACAAATCACTTCTGAGACCCAAAAAACTCGATTTTTCGTTGTTTTTAGGCTAAATTTTGGATATAAACGGGTATCGAAGATGCATGCACAAATCGACTTTTTGGGCCAAAAAAACGTGTTTTAGCATCTTTTTTGCCTGAAAATTGAATTTTTTCTAGAACAGTACAAATCGCTTCTGATACCCAAAAAACTCGATTTTTCGGTGTTTTTAGGCTAAATTTGGGATATAAACGGGTATCGAAGATGCATGCACAAATCGAATTTTTGGGCCAAAAAAACGTGTTTTAGCATTTTTTTTACCTGAAAATTGATTTTTTTCTTGAACAGTGTAGACATGTACAAATCGCTTCTGAGACCCAAAAAACTCGATTTTTCGGTGTTTTTAGGCTAAATTTGGGATATAAACGGGTATCGAAGATGCATGCACAAATCGACTTTTTGGGCCCAAAAAACGTGTTTTAGCATTTTTTTTGCCTGAAAATTGAATTTTTTCTAACACAGTACAAATCGCTTCTGAGACCCAAAAAAATCGATTTTTCAGTGTTTTTAGGCTAAATTTGGGATATAAACGGGTATCGAAGATGCATGCACAAATCGACTTTTTGGGCCAAAAAAACGTATTTTAGCATTTTTTTTGCCTGAAAATTGAATTTTTTTAGAACAGTACAAATCGCTTCTGAGACCCAAAAAACTCGATTTTGCGGTGTTTTTAGGCTAAATTTGGGATATAAACGGGTATCGAAGATGCATGCACAAATCGACTTTTTGGGCCAAAAAAACGTGTTTTAGCATTTTTTTTGCCTGAAAATTGAATTTTTTCTAACACAGTACAAATCGCTTCTGAGACCCAAAAAACTCGATTTTTCGGTGTTTTTAGGCTAAATTTGGGATATAAACGGGTATCGAAGATGCATGCACAAATCGACTTTTTGGGCCAAAAAAACGTGTTTTAGCATTTTTTTTGCCTGAAAATTGATTTTTTTCTAGAACAGTGTAGACATGTACAAATCGCTTCTGAGACCAAAAAAACTCGATTTTTCGGTGTTTTTAGGCTAAATTTGGGATATAAACGGGTATCGAAGATGCATGCACAAATCGACTTTTTGGGCCCCAAAAACGTGTTTTAGCATATTTTTTGCCTGAAAATTGAAATTTTTCTAGCACAGTACAAATCGCTTTTGAGACCCAAAAAACTCGATTTTTCGGTGTTTTTAGGCTAAATTTGGGATATAAACGGGTATCGAAGATGCATGTACAAATAGACTTTTTGGGCCAAAAAAACATGTTTTAGCATTTTTTTGGCCTGAAAAGTGTAGACATGTACAAATCGCTTCTGAGACCCAAAAAACTCTATTTTTCGGTGCTTTTAGGCTAAATTTGGGATATAAACGGGTATCGAAGATGCATGCACAAATCGACTTTTTGGGCCAAAAAAACGTGTTTTAGCATTTTTTTTGCCTGAAAATTGAATTTTTTTTAGAACAGTGTAGACATGTACAAATCGCTTCTGAGACCCAAAAAACTCGATTTTTCGGTGTTTTTAGGCTAAATTTGGGATATAAACGGGTATCGAAGATGCATGCACAAATCGACTTTTTGGGCCAAAAAAACGTATTTTAGCATTTTTTTTGCCTGAAAATTGATTTTTTTCTAGAACAGTACAAATCGCTTCTGAGACCCAAAAAACTCGATTTTTCGGTGTTTTTAGGCTAAATTTGGGATATAAACGGGTATCGAAGATGCATGCACAAATCGACTTTTTGGGCCAAAAAAACCTGTTTTAGCATTTTTTTTGCCTTTAAATTGATTTTTTTCTAGAACAGTGTAGACATGTACAAATCGCTTCTGAGACCCAAAAAACTCGATTTTTCGGTGTTTTTAGGCAAAATTTGGGATATAAACGGGTATCGAAGATGCATGCACAAATCGACTTTTTGGGCCAAAAAAACGTGTTTTAGCATTTTTTTTGCCTGAAAATTGAAATTTTTCTAGCACAGTACAAATCGCTTCTGAGACCCAAAAAACTCGATTTTTCGGTGTTTTTAGGCTAAATTTGGGATATAAACGGGTATCGAAGATGCATGTACAAATCGACTTTTTGGGCCAAAAAAACGTGTTTTAGCATTTTTTTTGCCTGAAAATTGAAATTTTTCTAGAACAGTGTAGACATGTACAAATCGCTTCTGAGACCCAAAAAACTCGATTTTTCGGTGTTTTTAGGCTAAATTTGGGATATAAACGGGTATCGAAGATGCATGCACAAATCGACTTTATGGGCCAAAAAAACGTGTTTTAGCATTTTTTTTGCCTGAAAATTGAAATTTTTCTAGCACAGTACAAATCGCTTCTGAGACCCAAAAAACTCGATTTTTCGGTGTTTTTAGGCTAAATTTGGGATATAAACGGGTATCGAAGATGCATGCACAAATCGACTTTTTGGGCCAAAAAAACGTGTTTTAGCATTTTTTTTGCCTGAAAATTGAAATTTTTCTAGCACAGTACAAATTACTTCTGAGACCCAAAAAACTCGATTTTTCGGTGTTTTTAGGCTAAATTTGGGATATAAACGGGTATCGAAAATGCATGCACAAATCGACTTTTTGGGCCAAAAAAACGTGTTTTAGCATTTTTTTTACCTGAAAATTGAATTTTTTCTAGAACAGTGTTGACATGTACAAATGGCTTCTGAGACCCAAAAAACTCGATTTTTCGGTGTTTTTAGGCTAAATTTGGGATATAAACGGGTATCGAAGATGCATGCACAAATCGACTTTTTGGGCCAAAAAAACGTGTTTTAGCATCTTTTTTGCCTGAAAATTGAAATTTTTCTAGAACAGTACAAATCGCTTCTGAGACCCAAAAAACTCGATTTTTCGGTGTTTTTAGGCTAAATTTGGGATATAAACGGGTATCGAAGATGCATGCATAAATCGAATTTTTGGGCCAAAAAAACGTGTTTTAGCATTTTTTTCGCCTGAAAATTGAAATTTTTCTAGAACAGTGTAGACATGTACAAATCGCTTCTAAGACCCCAAAAACTCGATTTTTCGGTGTTTTTAGGCTAAATTTGGGATATAAACGGGTATCGAAGATGCATGCACAAATCGTCTTTTTGGGCCAAAAAAACGTGTTTTAGCATTTTTTTTGCCTGAAAATTGAAATTTTTCTAGCACAGTACAAATCGCTTCTGAGACCCAAAAAACTCGATTTTTCGGTGTTTTTAGGCTAAATTTGGGATATAAACGGGTATCGAAGATGCATGCACAAATCGACTTTTTGGGCCAAAAAAACGTGTTTTAGCATTTTTTTTGCCTGAAAATTGAATTTTTTTTAGAACAGTGTAGACATGTACAAATCGCTTCTGAGACCCAAAAAACTCGATTTTTCGGTGTTTTTAGGCTAAATTTGGGATATAAACGGGTATCGAAGATGCATGCACAAATCGACTTTTTGGGCCAAAAAAACGTGTTTTAGCATTTTTTTTGCCTGAAAATTGATTTTTTTTCTAGAACAGTGTAGACATGTACAAATCGCTTCTGAGACCAAAAAAACTCGATTTTTCGTTTTTTTTAGGCCTAATTTGGAATATAAACGGGTATCGAAGATGCATCCACAAATCGACTTTTTGGGCCAAAAAAACGTGTTTTAGCATATTTTTTGCCTGAAAATTGAAATTTTTCTAGCACAGTACAAATCGCTTCTGAGACCCAAAAAACTCGATTTTTCGGTGTTTTTAGGCTAAATTTGGGATATAAACGGGTATCGAAGATGCATGTACAAATCGACTTTTTGGGCCAAAAAAACGTGTTTTAGCATTTTTTTTGCCTGAAAATTGAATTTTTTCTAGAACAGTGTAGACATGTACAAATCGCTTCTGAGACCCAAAAAACTCGATTTTTCGGTGTTTTTAGGCTAAATTTGGGATATAAACGGGTATCGAAGATGCATGCACAAATCGACTTTTTGGGCCCAAAAAACGTGTTTTAGCATTTTATTTGCCTGAAAATTTAAATTTTTCTAGCACAGTACAAATCACTTCTGAGACCCAAAAAACTCGATTTTTCGGTGTGTTTAGGCTAAATTTGGGATATAAACGGGTATCGAAGATGCATGCACAAATCGACTTTTTGGGCCAAAAAAACGTGTTTTAGCATTTTTTTTACCTGAAAATTGATTTTTTTCTTGAACAGTGTAGACATGTACAAATCGCTTCTGAGACCCAAAAAACTCGATTTTTCGGTGTTCTTAGGCTAAATTTGGGATATAAACGGGTATCGAAGATGCATGCACAAATCGACTTTTTGGGCCAAAAAAACGTATTTTAGCATTTTTTTTGCCTGAAAATTGATTTTTTTCTAGAACAGTACAAATCGCTTCTGAGACCCAAAAAACTCGATTTTTCGGTGTTTTTAGGCTAAATTTGGGATATAAACGGGTATCGAAGATGCATGCACAAATCGACTTTTTGGGCCAAAAAAACGTGTTTTAGCATTTTTTTTGCCTGAAAATTGATTTTTTTCTAGCACAGTACAAATCGCTTCTGAGACCCAAAAAACTCGATTTTTCGGTGTTTTTAGGCTAAATTTGGGATATAAACGGGTATCGAAGATGCATGCACAAATCGACTTTTTGGGCCAAAAAAACGTGTTTTAGCATTTTTTTTGACTGAAAATTGAATTTTTTTTAGAACAGTGTAGACATGTACAAATCGCTTCTGTGACCCAAAAAACTCGATTTTTCGGTGTTCTTAGGCTAAATTTGGGATATAAACGGGTATCGAAGATGCATGCACAAATCGACTTTATGGGCCAAAAAAACGTGTTTTAGCATTTTTTTTGCCTGAAAATTGAAATTTTTCTAGCACAGTACAAATCGCTTCTGAGACCCAAAAAACTCGATTTTTCGGTGTTTTTAGGCTAAATTTGGGATATAAACGGGTATCGAAGATGCATGCACATATCGACTTTTTGGGCCAAAAAAACGTGTTTTAGCATTTTTTTTGCCTGAAAATTGAAATTTTTCTAGCACAGTACAAATCACTTCTGAGACCCAACAAACTCGATTTTTCGGTGTTTTTAGGCTAAATTTGGGATATAAACGGGTATCGAAGATGCATGCACAAATCGACTTTTTGGGCCAAAAAAACGTGTTTTAGCATTTTTTTTGCCTGAAAATTGAAATTTTTCTAGAACAGTGTAGACATGTACAAATCGCTTCTGAGACCCAAAAAACTCGATTTTTCGGTGTTTTTAGGCTAAATTTGGGATATAAACGGGTATCGAAGATGCATGCACAAATCGACTTTTTGGGCCAAAAGAACGTGTTTTAGCATTTTTTTTGCCTGAAAATTGAAATTTTTCTAGCACAGTACAAATCGCTTCTGAGACCCAAAAAACTCGATTTTTCGGTGTTTTTAGGCTAAATTTGGGATATAAACGGGTATCGAAGATGCATGCACAAATCGACTTTTTGGGCCCAAAAAACGTGTTTTAGCATTTTTTTTGCCTGAAAATTGAAATTTTTCTAGCACAGTACAAATCACTTCTGAGACCCAAAAAACTCGATTTTTCGGTGTGTTTAGGCTAAATTTGGGATATAAACGGGTATCGAAGATGCATGCACAAATCGACTTTTTGGGCCCAAAAAACGTGTTTTAGCATTTTTTTTACCTGAAAATTGATTTTTTTCTAACACAGTACAAATCGCTTCTGAGACCCAAAAAACTCGATTTTTCGGTGTTTTTAGGCTAAATTTGGGATATAAACGGGTATCGAAGATGCATGCACAAATCGACTTTTTGGGCCAAAAAAACGTATTTTAGCATTTTTTTCGCCTGAAAATTGAATTTTTTTAGAACAGTACAAATCGCTTCTGAGACCCAAAAAACTCGATTTTTCGGTGTTTTTAGGCTAAATTTGGGATATAAACGGGTATCGAAGATGCATGCACAAATCGACTTTTGGGGCCAAAAAAACGTGTTTTAGCATTTTTTTTGCCTGAAAATTGATTTTTTTCTAGAACAGTGTAGACATGTACAAATCGCTTCTGAGACCAAAAAAACTCGATTTTTCGGTGTTTTTAGGCTAAATTTGGGATATAAACGGGTATCGAAGATGCATGCACAAATCGACTTTTTGGGCCCCAAAAACGTGTTTTAGCATATTTTTTGCCTGAAAATTGAAATTTTTCTAGCACAGTACAAATCGCTTCTGAGACCCAAAAAACTCGATTTTTCGGTGTTTTTAGGCTAAATTTGGGATATAAACGGGTATCTAAGATGCATGTACAAATCGACTTTTTGGGCCAAAAAAACGTGTTTTAGCATTTTTTTTGCCTGAAAATTGAAATTTTTCTAGAACAGTGTAGACATGTACAAATCGCTTCTGAGACCCAAAAAACTCGATTTTTCGGTGTTTTTAGGCTAAATTTGGGATATAAACGGGTATCGAAGATGCATGCACAAATCGACTTTATGGGCCAAAAAACGTGTTTTAGCATTTTTTTTGCCTGAAAATTGAAATTTTTCTAGCACAGTACAAATCGCTTCTGAGACCCAAAAAACTCGATTTTTCGGTGTTTTTAGGCTAAATTTGGGATATAAACGGGTATCGAAGATGCATGCACATATCGACTTTTTGGGCCAAAAAAACGTGTTTTAGCATTTTTTTTGCCTGAAAATTGAAATTTTTCTAGCACAGTACAAATTACTTCTGAGACCCAAAAAACTCGATTTTTCGGTGTTTTTAGGCTAAATTTGGGATATAAACGGGTATCGAAAATGCATGCACAAATCGACTTTTTGGGCCAAAAAAACGTGTTTTAGCATTTTTTTTACCTGAAAATTGATTTTTTTCTAGAACAGTGTTGACATGTACAAATGGCTTTTGAGACCCAAATAACTCGATTTTTCGGTGTTTTTAGGCTAAATTTGGGATAAAAACGGGTATCGAAGATGCATGCACAAATCGACTTTTTGGGCCAAAAAAACGTGTTTTAGCATCTTTTTTGCCTGAAAATTGAAATTTTTCTAGAACAGTACAAATTGCTTCTGAGACCCAAAAAACTCGATTTTTCGGTGTTTTTAGGCTAAATTTGGGATATAAACGGGTATCGAAGATGCATGCACAAATCGAATTTTTGGGCCAAAAAAACGTGTTTTAGCATTTTTTTTGCCTGAAAATTGAAATTTTTCTAGAACAGTGTAGACATGTACAAATCGCTTCTAAGACCCCAAAAACTCGATTTTTCGGTGTTTTTAGGCTAAATTTGGGATATAAACGGGTATCGAAGATGCATGCACAAATCGTCTTTTTGGGCCAAAAAAACGTGTTTTAGCATTTTTTTTGCCTGAAAATTGAAATTTTTCTAGCACAGTACAAATCGCTTCTGAGACCCAAAAAACTCGATTTTTCGGTGTTTTTAGGCTAAATTTGGGATATAAACGGGTATCGAAGATGCATGCACAAATCGACTTTTTGGGCCAAAAAAACGTGTTTTAGCATTTTTTTTGCCTGAAAATTGAATTTTTTTTAGAACAGTGTAGACATGTACAAATCGCTTCTGAGACCCAAAAAACTCGATTTTTCGGTGTTTTTAGGCTAAATTTGGGATATAAACGGGTATCGAAGATGCATGCACAAATCGACTTTTTGGGCCAAAAAAACGTGTTTTAGCATTTTTTTTGCCTGAAAATTGATTTTTTTCTAGCACAGTACAAATCGCTTCTGAGACCCAAAAAACTCGATTTTTCGGTGTTTTTAGGCTAAATTTGGGATATAAACGGGTATCGAAGATGCATGCACAAATCGACTTTTTGGGCCAAAAAAACGTGTTTTAGCATTTTTTTTGCCTGAAAATTGATTTTTTTTTAGAACAGTGTAGACATGTACAAATCGCTTCTGTGACCCAAAAAACTCGATTTTTCGGTGTTCTTAGGCTAAATTTGGGATATAAACGGGTATCGAAGATGCATGCACAAATCGACTTTATGGGCCAAAAAAACGTGTTTTAGCATTTTTTTTGCCTGAAAATTGAAATTTTTCTAGCACAGTACAAATCGCTTCTGAGACCCAAAAAACTCGATTTTTCGGTGTTTTTAGGCTAAATTTGGGATATAAACGGGTATCGAAGATGCATGCACATATCGACTTTTTGGGCCAAAAAAACGTGTTTTAGCATTTTTTTTGCCTGAAAATTGAAATTTTTCTAGCACAGTACAAATCACTTCTGAGACCCAAAAAACTCGATTTTTCGGTGTTTTTAGGCTAAATTTGGGATATAAACGGGTATCGAAGATGCATGCACAAATCGACTTTTTGGGCCAAAAAAACGTGTTTTAGCATTTTTTTTGCCTGAAAATTGAAAATTTTCTAGAACAGTGTAGACATGTACAAATCGCTTCTGAGACCCAAAAAACTCGATTTTTCGGTGTTTTTAGGCTAAATTTGGGATATAAACGGGTATCGAAGATGCATGCACAAATCGACTTTTTGGGCCCAAAAAACGTGTTTTAGCATTTTTTTTGCCTGAAAATTGAAATTTTTCTAGCACAGTACAAATCACTTCTGAGACCCAAAAAACTCGATTTTTCGGTGTGTTTAGGCTAAATTTGGGATATAAACGGGTATCGAAGATGCATGCACAAATCGACTTTTTGGGCCCAAAAAACGTGTTTTAGCATTTTTTTTACCTGAAAATTGATTTTTTTCTAACACAGTACAAATCGCTTCTGAGACCCAAAAAACTCGATTTTTCGGTGTTTTTAGGCTAAATTTGGGATATAAACGGGTATCGAAGATGCATGCACAAATCGACTTTTTGGGCCAAAAAAACGTATTTTAGCATTTTTTTCGCCTGAAAATTGAATTTTTTTAGAACAGTACAAATCGCTTCTGAGACCCAAAAAACTCGATTTTTCGGTGTTTTTAGGCTAAATTTGGGATATAAACGGGTATCGAAGATGCATGCACAAATCGACTTTTGGGGCCAAAAAAACGTGTTTTAGCATTTTTTTTGCCTGAAAATTGATTTTTTTCTAGAACAGTGTAGACATGTACAAATCGCTTCTGAGACCCAAAAAACTCGATTTTTCGGTGTTTTTAGGCTAAATTTGGGATATAAACGGGTATCGAAGATGCATGTACAAATAGACTTTTTGGGCCAAAAAAACGTGTTTTAGCATTTTTTTGGCCTGAAAATTGAAATTTTTCTAGAACAGTGTAGACATGTACAAATCGCTTCTGAGACCCAAAAAACTCTATTTTTCGATGTTTTTAGGATAAATTTGGGATATAAACGGGCATCGAAGATGCATGCACAAATCGACTTTTTGGGCCAAAAAAACGTGTTTTAGCATTTTTTTTCCCTGAAAATTGAATTTTTTCTAGAACAGTGTTGACATGTACAAATGGCTTCTGAGACCCAAAAAACTCGATTTTTCGGTGTTTTTAGGCTAAATTTGGGATATAAACGGGCATCGAAGATGCATGCACAAATCGACTTTTTGGCCAAAAAAACTTGTTTTAGCATTTTTTTTGCCTGAAAATTGAATTTATACTAGAACAGTGTAGACATGTACAAATCGCTTCTGAGACCCAAAAAACTCGATTTTTCGGTGTTTTTAGGCTAAAATTGGAATATATACGGGTATCGAAGATGCATGCACAAATCGACTTTTTGGCCAAAAAAACGTGTTTTAGCATTTTTTATGCCTGAAAATTGACATTTTTCTAGCACATTACAAATCGCTTCTGAGACCCAAAAAACTCGATTTTTTGGTGTTCTTAGGCTAAATTTGGGATATAAACGGGTATCGAAGATGCATGCACAAATCGACTTTTTGGGCCAAAAAAACGTATTTTAGCATTTTTTTTGCCTGAAAATTGATTTTTTTCTAGAACAGTACAAATCGCTTCTGAGACCCAAAAAACTCGATTTTTCGGTGTTTTTAGGCTAAATTTGGGATATAAACGGGTATCGAAGATGCATGCACAAATCGACTTTTTGGGCCAAAAAAACGTGTTTTAGCATTTTTTTTGCCTGAAAATTGAATTTTTTTTAGAACAGTGTAGACATGTACAAATCGCTTCTGAGACCCAAAAAACTCGATTTTTCGGTGTTTTTAGGCTAAATTTGGGATATAAACGGGTATCGAAGATGCATGCACAAATCGACTTTTTGGGTCAAAAAAACGTGTTTTAGCATTTTTTTTGCCTGAAAATTGAATTTTTTCTAGAACAGTGTAGACATGTACAAATCGCTTCTGAGACCCAAAAACTCGATTTTTCGGTGTTTTTAGGCTAAATTTGGGATATAAACGGGTATCGAAGATGCATGCACAAATCGACTTTATGGGCCAAAAAAACGTGTTTTAGCATTTTTTTTGCCTGAAAATTGAAATTTTTCTAGCACAGTACAAATCGCTTCTGAGACCCAAAAAACTCGATTTTTCGGTGTTTTTAGGCTAAATTTGGGACATAAACGGGTATCGAAGATGCATGCACATATCGACTTTTTGGGCCAAAAAAACGTGTTTTAGCATTTTTTTTGCCTGAAAATTGAAATTTTTAAAAGCACAGTACAAATCACTTCTGAGACCCAAAAAACTCGATTTTTCGGTGTTTTTATGCTAAATTTGGGATATAAACGGGTATCGAAGATGCATGCACAAATCGACTTTTTGGGCCAAAAAAACGTGTTTTAGCATTTTTTTTGCCTGAAAATTGATTTTTTTCTAGAACAGTGTAGACATGTACAAATGGCTTCTGAGACCCAAAAAACTCGATTTTTCGGTGTTTTTAGGCTAAATTTGGGATATAAACGGGTATCGAAGATGCATGCACAAATCGACTTTTTGGGCCAAAAAAACGTGTTTTAGCATTTATTTTGCCTGAAAATTGATTTTTTTCTAAAACAGTGTAGACATGTACAAATCGCTTCTGAGACCCAAAAAACTCGATTTTTCGGTGTTTTTATGCTAAATTTGGGATATAAACGGGTATCGAAGATGCATGCACAAATCGACTTTTTGGGCCAAAAAAACGTGTTTTAGCATTTTTTTTGCCTGAAAATTGATTTTTTTCTAGAACAGTGTAGACATGTACAAATCGCTTCGGAGACCCAAAAAACTCGATTTTTCGGTGGTTTTAGGCTATATTTGGGATATAAACGGGTATCGAAGATGCATGCACAAATCGACTTTTTGGGCCAAAAAAACGTGTTTTAGCATTTTTTTTGCCTGAAAATTGAAATTTTTCTAGCACAGTACAAATCGCTTCTGAGACCCAAAAAACTCGATTTTTCGGTGTTTTTAGGCTAAATTTGGGATATAAACGGGTATCGAAGATGCATGCACAAATCGACTTTTTGGGCCAAAAAAACGTGTTTTAGCATTTTTTTTGCCTGAAAATTGAAATTTTTCTAGAACAGTGTAGACATGTACAAATCGCTTCTGAGACCCAAAAAACTCGATTTTTCGGTGTTTTTAGGCTAAATTTGGGATATAAACGGGTATCGAAGATGCATGCACAAATCGACTTTTTGGGCCAAAAAAACGTGTTTTAGCATTTTTTTTGCCTGAAAATTCAAATTTTTCTAGCACATAACAAATCGCTTCTGATACCCAAAAAAATCGATTTTTCGGTGTTTTTAGGCTAAATTTGGGATATAAACGGGTATCGAAGATGCATGCACAAATCGACTTTTTGGGCCAAAAAAATGTGTTTTAGCATTTATTTTGCCTGAAAATTGATTTTTTTCTAGAACAGTGTACACATGTACAAATCGCTTCTGAGACCCAAAAAACTCGATTTTTCGGTGTTTTTAGGCTAAATTTGGGATATAAACGGGTATCAAAGATGCATGCACAAATCGACTTTTTGGGCCCAAAAAACGTGTTTTAGCATTTTTTTTGCCTGAAAATTGAAATTTTTCTAGCACAGTACAAATCGCTTCTGAGACCCAAAAAACTCGATTTTTCGGTGTTTTTAGGCTAAATTTGGGATATAAACGGGTATCGAAGATGCATGCACAAATCGATTTTTTGGGCCAAAAAAACGTGTTTTAGCCTTTTTTTTGCCTGAAAATCGAAATTTTTCTAGAACAGTGTAGACATGTACAAATCGCTTCTGAGACCCAAAAAACTCGATTTTTCGGTGTTTTTAGGCTAAATTTGGGATATAAACGGGTATCGAAGATGCATGCACAAATCGACTTTTTGGGCCAAAAAAACGTGTTTTAGCATTTTTTTTGCCTGAAAATTGAAATTTTTCTAGCACATAACAAATCGCTTCTGATACCCAAAAAAATCGATTTTTCGGTGTTTTTAGGCTAAATTTGGGATATAAACGGGTATCGAAGATGCATGCACAAATCGACTTTTTGGGCCCAAAAAACGTGTTTTAGCATTTTTTTTGCCTGAAAATTGAAATTTTTCTAGCACATTACAAATCACTTCTGAGACCCAAAAAACTCGATTTTTCGGTGTTTTTAGGCTAAATTTGGGATATAAACGGGTATCGAAGATGCATGCACAAATCGACTTTTTGGGCCAAAAAAACGTGTTTTAGCATTTTTTTTGCCTGAAAATTGATTTTTTTCTAGAACAGTGTAGACATGTACAAATCGCTTCTGAAACCCAAAAAACCCGATTTTTCGGTGTTTTTAGGCTAAATTTGGGATGTAAACTGGTATCGAAGATGCATGCACAAATCGACTTTTTGGGCCAAAAAAACGTGTTTTAGCATTTTTTTTGCCTGAAAACTGAATTTTTTCTAGAACAGTACAAATCGCTTCTGAGACCCAAAAAACTCGATTGTTCGGTGTTTTTAGGCTAAATTTGGGATATAAACGGGTATCGAAGATGCATGCACAAATCGACTTTTTGGGCCAAAAAAACGTGTTTTAGCATTTTTTTTGCCTGAAAATTGATTTTTTTCTAGAACAGTGTAGACATGTACAAATCGCTTCGGAGACCCAAAAAACTCGATTTTTCGGTGTTTTTAGGCTAAATTTGGGATATAAACGGGTATCGAAGATGCATGCACAAATCGACTTTTTGGGCCAAAAAAACGTGTTTTAGCATTTTTTTTGCCTGAAAATTGAAATTTTTCTAGCACAGTACAAATCGCTTCTGAGACCCAAAAAATTCGATTTTTCGGTGTTTTTAGGCTAAATTTGGGATATAAACGGGTATCAAAGATGCATGCACAAATCGACTTTTTGGGCCAAAAAAACGTGTTTTAGCATTTTTTTTGCCTGAAAATTGAAATTTTTCTAGCACAGTACAAATCGCTTCTGAGACCCAAAAAATTCGATTTTTCGGTGTTTTTAGGCTAAATTTGGGATATAAACGGGTATCAAAGATGCATGCACAAATCGACTTTTTGGGCCAAAAAAACGTGTTTTAGCATTTTTTTTGCCTGAAAATTGAAATTTTTCTAGCACAGTACAAATCGCTTCTGAGACCCAAAAAACTCGATTTTTCGGTGTTTTTAGGCTAAATTTGGGATATAAACGGGTATCGAAGATGCATGCACAAATCGACTTTTTGGGCCAAAAAAACGTGTTTTAGCATTTTTTTTGCCTGAAAATTGATTTTTTTCTAGAACAGTGTAGACATGTACAAATCGCTTCTGAGACCCAAAAAACTCGATTTTTCGGTGTTTTTAGGCTAAATTTGGGATATAAACGGGTATCGAAGATGCATGCACAAATCGACTTTTTGGGCCAAAAAACGTGTTTTAGCATTTTTTTTGCGTGAAAATTGAATTTTTTCTAGAACAGTGTAGACATGTACAAATGGCTTCTGAGACCCAAAAAACTCGATATTTCGGTGTTTTTAGGCTAAATTTGGGATATAAACGGGTATCGAAGATGCATGCACAAATCGACTTTTTGGGCCAAAAAAACGCGTTTTAGCTTTTTTTTTGCCTGAAAATTGAAATTTTTCTAGAACAGTGTAGACATGTACAAATCGCTTCTGAGACCCAAAAAACTCGATTTTTCGGTGTTTTTAGGCTAAATTTGGGATATAAACGGGTATCGAAGATGCATGCACAAATCGACTTTTTGGGCCAAAAAAACGTGTTTTAGCATTTTTTTTGCCTGAAAATTGATTTTATTTCTAGAACAGTGTAGACATGTACAAATCGCTTCTAAGACCCAAAAAACTCGATTTTTCGGTGTTTTTAGGCTAGATTTGGGATATAAACGGGTATCGAAGATGCATGCACAAATCGACTTTTTGGGCCAAAAAAACGTGTTTTAGCATTTTTTTTGCCTGAAAATTAAAATTTTTCTAGCACAGTACAAATCGCTTCTGATACCCAAAAAACTCGATTTTTCGGTGTTTTTAGGCTAAATTTGGGATATAAACGGGTATCGAAGATGCATGCACAAATCGACTTTTTGGGCCAAAAAAACGTGTTTTAGCATTTTTTTTGCCTGAAAATTGAAATTTTTCTAGAACAGTGTAGACATGTACAAATCGCTTCTGAGACCCAAAAAACTCGATTTTTCGGTGTTTTTAGGCTAAATTTGGGATATAAACGGGTATCGAAGATGCATGCACAAATCGACTTTTTGGGCCAAAAGAACGTGTTTTAGCATTTTGTTTGCCTGAAAATTGAAAATTTTCTAGCACAGTACAAATCGCTTCTGAGACCCAAAAAACTCGATTTTTCGGTGTTTTTAGGCTAAATTTGGGATATAAACGGGTATCGAAGATGCATGCACAAATCGACTTTTTGGGCCAAAAAAACGTGTTTTAGCATTTTTTTTGCCTGAAAATTGATTTTTTTCTAGAACAGTGTAAACATGTACAAATCGCTTCTGAGACCAAAAAAACTCGATTTTTCGGTGTTTTTAGGCTAAATTTGGGATATAAACGGGTATCGAAGATGCATGCACAAATCGACTTTTTGGGCCAAAAAAACGTGTTTTAGCATTTTTTTTGCCTGAAAATTGATTTTTTTCTAGAACAGTGTAAACATGTACAAATCGCTTCTGAGACCAAAAAAACTCGATTTTTCGGTGTTTTTAGGCTAAATTTGGGATATAAACGGGTATCGAAGATGCATGCACAAATCGACTTTTTGGGCCAAAAAAACGTGTTTTAGCATTTTTTTTGCCTGAAAATTGAAGTTTTTCTAGCACAGTACAAATCGCTTCTGAGACCCAAAAAACTCGATTTTTCGGTATTTTTAGGCTAAATTTGGGATATAAACGGGTATCGAAGATGCATGTACAAATCGACTTTTTTGGGCCAAAAAAACGTGTTTTAGCATTTTTTTTGCCTGAAAATTGATTTTTTTCTAGAACAGTGTAGACATGTACAAATGGCTTCTGAGACCCAAAAAACTCGATTTTTCGGTGTTTTTAGGCTAAATTTGGGATATAAACGGGTATCGAAGATGCATGCACAAATCGACTTTTTGGGCCAAAAAAACGTGTTTTAGCATTTTTTTTGCCTGAAAATTGAAATTTTTCTAACACAGTACAAATCGCTTCTGAGACCCAAAAAACTCGATTTTTCGGTGTTTTTAGGCTAAATTTGGGATATAAACGGGTATCGAAGATGCATGCACAAATCGACTTTTTGGGCCAAAAAAACGTGTTTTAGCATTTTTTTTGCCTGAAAATTGACATTTTTCTAGAACAGTGTAGACATGTACAAATCGCTTCTGAGACCCAAAAAACTCGATTTTTCGGTGTTTTTAGGCTAAATTTGGGATATAAACGGGTATCGAAGATGCATGCACATATCGACTTTTTGGGCCAAAAAAACGTGTTTTAGCATTTTTTTTGCCTGAAAATTGAAATTTTTCTAGCACATAACAAATCGCTTCTGATACCCAAAAAACTCGATTTTTCGGTGTTTTTAGGCTAAATTTGGGATATAAACGGGTATCGAAGATGCATGCACAAATCGACTTTTTGGGCCAAAAATACGTGATTTAGCATTTTTTTTGCCTGAAATTGAATTTTTTCTAGAACAGTGTAGACATGTACAAATCGCTTCTGAGACCCAAAAAACTCGATTTTTCGGTGTTTTTAGGCTAAATTTGGGATATAAACGGGTATCGAAGATGCATGCACAAATCGACTTTTTGGGCCAAAAAAACGTGTTTTAGCATTTTCTTTGCCTGAAAATTGAAATTTTTCTAGCACAGTACAAATCGCTTCTGAGACCCAAAAAAATCGATTTTTCGGTGTTTTTAGGCTAAATTTGGGATATAAACGGGTATCGAAGATGCATGCACAAATCGACTTTTTGGGCCAAAAAAACGTGTTTTAGCATTTTTTTTGCCTGAAAATTGATTTTTTTTTAGCACAGTACAAATCGCTTCTGAGACCCAAAAAACTCGATTTTTCGGTGTTTTTAGGCTAAATTTGGGATATAAACGGGTATCGAAGATGCATGCACAAATCGACTTTTTGGGTAAAAAAAACGTGTTTTATCATTTTTTTTGCCTGAAAATTGATTTTTTTCTAGAACAGTGTAGACATGTACAAATCGCTTCTGAGACCCAAAAAACTCGATTTTTCGGTGTTTTTAGGCTAAATTTGGGATATAAACGGGTATCGAAGATGCATGCACAAATCGACTTTTTGGGCCAAAAAAACGTGTTTTAGCATTTTTTTTGCCTGAAAATTGAAATTTTTCTAGCACATAACAAATCGCTTCTGAGACCCAAAAAACTCGATTTTTCGGTGTTTTTAGGCTAAATTTGGGATATAAACGGGTATCGAAGATGCATGCACAAATCGACTTTTTGGGCCAAAAATACGTGATTTAGCATTTTTTTTGCCTGAAATTGATTTTTTTCTAGAACAGTGTAGACATGTACAAATCGCTTCTGAGACCCAAAAAACTCGATTTTTCGGTGTTTTTAGGCTAAATTTGGGATATAAACGGGTATCGAAGATGCATGCACAAATCGACTTTTTGGGCCAAAAAAACGTGTTTTAGCATTTTCTTTGCCTGAAAATTGAAATTTTTCTAGCACAGTACAAATCGCTTCTGAGACCCAAAAAAATCGATTTTTCGGTGTTTTTAGGCTAAATTTGGGATATAAACGGGTATCGAAGATGCATGCACAAATCGACTTTTTGGGCCAAAAAAACGTGTTTTAGCATTTTTTTTGCCTGAAAATTGATTTTTTTTTAGCACAGTACAAATCGCTTCTGAGACCCAAAAAACTCGATTTTTCGGTGTTTTTAGGCTAAATTTGGGATATAAACGGGTATCGAAGATGCATGCACAAATCGACTTTTTGGGCCAAAAAAACGTGTTTTATCATTTTTTTTGCCTGAAAATTGATTTTTTTCTAGAACAGTGTAGACATGTACAAATCGCTTCTGAGACCCAAAAAACTCGATTTTTCGGTGTTTTTAGGCTAAATTTGGGATATAAACGGGTATCGAAGATGCATGCACAAATCGACTTTTTGGGCCAAAAAAACGTGTTTTAGCATTTTTTTTGCCTGAAAATTGATTTTTTTCTAGAACAGTGTAGACATGTACAAATCGCTTCTGAGACCCAAAAAACTCGATTTTTCGGTGTTTTTAGGCTAAATTTGGGATATAAACGGGTATCGAAGATGCATGCACAAATCGACTTTTTGGGCCAAAAACACGTGTTTTAGCATTTGTTTTGCCTGAAAATTGAAATTTTTCTAGCACAGTACAAATCGCTTCTGAGACCCAAAAAACTCGATTTTTCGGTGTTTTTAGGCTAAATTTGGGATATAAACGGGTATCGAAGATGCATGCACAAATCGACTTTTTGGGCCAAAAAAACGTGTTTTAGCATTTTTTTTGCCTGAAAATTGATTTTTTTCTAGAACAGTACAAATCGCTTCTGAGACCCAAAAAACTCGATTTTTCGGTGTTTTTAGGCTAAATTTGGGATATAAACGGGTATCGAAGATGCATGCACAAATCGACTTTTTGGGCCAAAAAAAACGTGTTTTAGCATTTTTTTTGCCTGAAAATTGATTTTTTTCTAGAACAGTGTAGACATGTACAAATCGCTTCTGAGACCCAAAAAACTCGATTTTTCGGTGTTTTTAGGCTAAATTTGGGATATAAACGGGTATCGAAGATGCATGCACAAATCGACTTTTTGGGCCAAAAAAACGTGTTTTAGCATTTTCTTTGCCTGAAAATTGAAATTTTTCTAGCACAGTACAAATCGCTTCTGAGACCCAAAAAACTCGATTTTTCGGTGTTTTTAGGCTAAATTTGGGATATAAACGGGTATCGAAGATGCATGCACAAATCGACTTTTTGGGCCAAAAAAACGTGTTTTAGCATTTTTTTTGCCTGAAAATTGATTTTTTTCTAGAACAGTACAAATCGCTTCTGAGACCCAAAAAACTCGATTTTTCGTTTTTTTAGGCTAAATTTGGGATATAAACGGGTATCGAAGATGCATGCACAAATCGACTTTTTGGGCCAAAAAAACGTGTTTTAGCATTTTTTTTGCCTGAAAATTGATTTTATTTCTAGAACAGTGTAGACATGTACAAATCGCTTCTAAGACCCAAAAAACTCGATTTTTCGGTGTTTTTAGGCTAGATTTGGGATATAAACGGGTATCGAAGATGCATGCACAAATCGACTTTTTGGGCCAAAAAAACGTGTTTTAGCATTTTTTTTGCCTGAAAATTAAAATTTTTCTAGCACAGTACAAATCGCTTCTGAGACCCAAAAAACTCGATTTTTCGGTGTTTTTAGGCTAAATTTGGGATATAAACGGGTATCGAAGATGCATGCACAAATCGACTTTTTGGGCCAAAAAAACGTGTTTTAGCATTTTTTTTGCCTGAAAATTGACATTTTTCTAGAACAGTGTAGACATGTACAAATCGCTTCTGAGACCCAAAAAACTCGATTTTTCGGTGTTTTTAGGCTAAATTTGGGATATAAACGGGTATCGAAGATGCATGCACATATCGACTTTTTGGGCCAAAAAAACGTGTTTTAGCATTTTTTTTGCCTGAAAATTGAAATTTTTCTAGCACATAACAAATCGCTTCTGATACCCAAAAAACTCGATTTTTCGGTGTTTTTAGGCTAAATTTGGGATATAAACGGGTATCGAAGATGCATGCACAAATCGACTTTTTGGGCCAAAAATACGTGATTTAGCATTTTTTTTGCCTGAAATTGAATTTTTTCTAGAACAGTGTAGACATGTACAAATCGCTTCTGAGACCCAAAAAACTCGATTTTTCGGTGTTTTTAGGCTAAATTTGGGATATAAACGGGTATCGAAGATGCATGCACAAATCGATTTTTTGGGCCAAAAAAACGTGTTTTAGCATTTTTTTTTGCCTGAAAATTGAAATTTTTCTAGAACAGTGTAGACATGTACAAATCGCTTCTGAGACCCAAAAAACTCGATTTTTCGGTGTTTTTAGGCTAAATTTGGGATATAAACGGGTATCGAAGATGCATGCACAAATCGACTTTTTGGGCCAAAAAAACGTGTTTTAGCATTTTTTTTGCCTGAAAATTGAAATTTTTCTAGCACATAACAAATCGCTTCTGATACCCAAAAAAATCGATTTTTCGGTGTTTTTAGGCTAAATTTGGGATATAAACGGGTATCGAAGATGCATGCACAAATCGACTTTTTGGGCCCAAAAAACGTGTTTTAGCATTTTTTTTGCCTGAAAATTGAAATTTTTCTAGCACATTACAAATCACTTCTGAGACCCAAAAAACTCGATTTTTCGGTGTTTTTAGGCTAAATTTGGGATATAAACGGGTATCGAAGATGCATGCACAAATCGACTTTTTGGGCCAAAAAAACGTGTTTTAGCATTTTTTTTGCCTGAAAATTGATTTTTTTCTAGAACAGTGTAGACATGTACAAATCGCTTCTGAAACCCAAAAAACCCGATTTTTCGGTGTTTTTAGGCTAAATTTGGGATGTAAACTGGTATCGAAGATGCATGCACAAATCGACTTTTTGGGCCAAAAAAACGTGTTTTAGCATTTTTTTTGCCTGAAAACTGAATTTTTTCTAGAACAGTACAAATCGCTTCTGAGACCCAAAAAACTCGATTGTTCGGTGTTTTTAGGCTAAATTTGGGATATAAACGGGTATCGAAGATGCATGCACAAATCGACTTTTTGGGCCAAAAAAAACGTGTTTTAGCATTTTTTTTGCCTGAAAATTGATTTTTTTCTAGAACAGTGTAGACATGTACAAATCGCTTCGGAGACCCAAAAAACTCGATTTTTCGGTGTTTTTAGGCTAAATTTGGGATATAAACGGGTATCGAAGATGCATGCACAAATCGACTTTTTGGGCCAAAAAAACGTGTTTTAGCATTTTTTTTGCCTGAAAATTGAAATTTTTCTAGCACAGTACAAATCGCTTCTGAGACCCAAAAAATTCGATTTTTCGGTGTTTTTAGGCTAAATTTGGGATATAAACGGGTATCAAAGATGCATGCACAAATCGACTTTTTGGGCCAAAAAAACGTGTTTTAGCATTTTTTTTGCCTGAAAATTGAAATTTTTCTAGCACAGTACAAATCGCTTCTGAGACCCAAAAAATTCGATTTTTCGGTGTTTTTAGGCTAAATTTGGGATATAAACGGGTATCAAAGATGCATGCACAAATCGACTTTTTGGGCAAAAAAAACGTGTTTTAGCATTTTTTTTGCCTGAAAATTGAAATTTTTCTAGCACAGTACAAATCGCTTCTGAGACCCAAAAAACTCGATTTTTCGGTGTTTTTAGGCTAAATTTGGGATATAAACGGGTATCGAAGATGCATGCACAAATCGACTTTTTGGGCCAAAAAAACGTGTTTTAGCATTTTTTTTGCCTGAAAATTGATTTTTTTCTAGAACAGTGTAGACATGTACAAATCGCTTCTGAGACCCAAAAAACTCGATTTTTCGGTGTTTTTAGGCTAAATTTGGGATATAAACGGGTATCGAAGATGCATGCACAAATCGACTTTTTGGGCCAAAAAACGTGTTTTAGCATTTTTTTTGCGTGAAAATTGAATTTTTTCTAGAACAGTGTAGACATGTACAAATGGCTTCTGAGACCCAAAAAACTCGATATTTCGGTGTTTTTAGGCTAAATTTGGGATATAAACGGGTATCGAAGATGCATGCACAAATCGACTTTTTGGGCCAAAAAAACGCGTTTTAGCTTTTTTTTTGCCTGAAAATTGAAATTTTTCTAGAACAGTGTAGACATGTACAAATCGCTTCTGAGACCCAAAAAACTCGATTTTTCGGTGTTTTTAGGCTAAATTTGGGATATAAACGGGTATCGAAGATGCATGCACAAATCGACTTTTTGGGCCAAAAAAACGTGTTTTAGCATTTTTTTTGCCTGAAAATTGATTTTATTTCTAGAACAGTGTAGACATGTACAAATCGCTTCTAAGACCCAAAAAACTCGATTTTTCGGTGTTTTTAGGCTAGATTTGGGATATAAACGGGTATCGAAGATGCATGCACAAATCGACTTTTTGGGCCAAAAAAACGTGTTTTAGCATTTTTTTTGCCTGAAAATTAAAATTTTTCTAGCACAGTACAAATCGCTTCTGATACCCAAAAAACTCGATTTTTCGGTGTTTTTAGGCTAAATTTGGGATATAAACGGGTATCGAAGATGCATGCACAAATCGACTTTTTGGGCCAAAAAAACGTGTTTTAGCATTTTTTTTGCCTGAAAATTGAAATTTTTCTAGAACAGTGTAGACATGTACAAATCGCTTCTGAGACCCAAAAAACTCGATTTTTCGGTGTTTTTAGGCTAAATTTGGGATATAAACGGGTATCGAAGATGCATGCACAAATCGACTTTTTGGGCCAAAAGAACGTGTTTTAGCATTTTGTTTGCCTGAAAATTGAAAATTTTCTAGCACAGTACAAATCGCTTCTGAGACCCAAAAAACTCGATTTTTCGGTGTTTTTAGGCTAAATTTGGGATATAAACGGGTATCGAAGATGCATGCACAAATCGACTTTTTGGGCCAAAAAAACGTGTTTTAGCATTTTTTTTGCCTGAAAATTGATTTTTTTCTAGAACAGTGTAAACATGTACAAATCGCTTCTGAGACCAAAAAAACTCGATTTTTCGGTGTTTTTAGGCTAAATTTGGGATATAAACGGGTATCGAAGATGCATGCACAAATCGACTTTTTGGGCCAAAAAAACGTGTTTTAGCATTTTTTTTGCCTGAAAATTGATTTTTTTCTAGAACAGTGTAAACATGTACAAATCGCTTCTGAGACCAAAAAAACTCGATTTTTCGGTGTTTTTAGGCTAAATTTGGGATATAAACGGGTATCGAAGATGCATGCACAAATCGACTTTTTGGGCCAAAAAAACGTGTTTTAGCATTTTTTTTGCCTGAAAATTGAAGTTTTTCTAGCACAGTACAAATCGCTTCTGAGACCCAAAAAACTCGATTTTTCGGTATTTTTAGGCTAAATTTGGGATATAAACGGGTATCGAAGATGCATGTACAAATCGACTTTTTTGGGCCAAAAAAACGTGTTTTAGCATTTTTTTTGCCTGAAAATTGATTTTTTTCTAGAACAGTGTAGACATGTACAAATGGCTTCTGAGACCCAAAAAACTCGATTTTTCGGTGTTTTTAGGCTAAATTTGGGATATAAACGGGTATCGAAGATGCATGCACAAATCGACTTTTTGGGCCAAAAAAACGTGTTTTAGCATTTTTTTTGCCTGAAAATTGAAATTTTTCTAACACAGTACAAATCGCTTCTGAGACCCAAAAAACTCGATTTTTCGGTGTTTTTAGGCTAAATTTGGGATATAAACGGGTATCGAAGATGCATGCACAAATCGACTTTTTGGGCCAAAAAAACGTGTTTTAGCATTTTTTTTGCCTGAAAATTGACATTTTTCTAGAACAGTGTAGACATGTACAAATCGCTTCTGAGACCCAAAAAACTCGATTTTTCGGTGTTTTTAGGCTAAATTTGGGATATAAACGGGTATCGAAGATGCATGCACATATCGACTTTTTGGGCCAAAAAAACGTGTTTTAGCATTTTTTTTGCCTGAAAATTGAAATTTTTCTAGCACATAACAAATCGCTTCTGATACCCAAAAAACTCGATTTTTCGGTGTTTTTAGGCTAAATTTGGGATATAAACGGGTATCGAAGATGCATGCACAAATCGACTTTTTGGGCCAAAAATACGTGATTTAGCATTTTTTTGCCTGAAATTGAATTTTTTCTAGAACAGTGTAGACATGTACAAATCGCTTCTGAGACCCAAAAAACTCGATTTTTCGGTGTTTTTAGGCTAAATTTGGATATAAACGGGTATCGAAGATGCATGCACAAATCGACTTTTTGGGCCAAAAAAACGTGTTTTAGCATTTTCTTTGCTGAAAATTGAAATTTTTCTAGCAACAGTACAAATCGCTTCTGAGACCCAAAAAAATCGATTTTTCGGTGTTTTTAGGCTAAATTTGGGATATAAACGGGTATCGAAGATGCATGCACAAATCGACTTTTTGGGCCAAAAAAAACGTGTTTTAGCATTTTTTTTGCCTGAAAAATTGATTTTTTTTTAGCACAGTACAAATCGCTTCTGAGACCCAAAAAACTCGATTTTTCGGTGTTTTTAGGCTAAATTTGGGATATAAACGGGTATCGAAGATGCATGCACAAATCGACTTTTTGGGTAAAAAAAACGTGTTTTATCATTTTTTTTGCCTGAAAATTGATTTTTTTCTAGAACAGTGTAGACATGTACAAATCGCTTCTGAGACCCAAAAACTCGATTTTTCGGTGTTTTTAGGCTAAATTTGGGATATAAACGGGTATCGAAGATGCATGCACAAATCGACTTTTGGGCCAAAAAAACGTGTTTTAGCATTTTTTTTGCCTGAAAATTGAAATTTTTCTAGCACATAACAAATCGCTTCTGAGACCCAAAAAACTCGATTTTTCGGTGTTTTTAGGCTAAATTTGGGATATAAACGGTATCGAAGATGCATGCACAAATCGACTTTTTGGGCCAAAAATACGTGATTTAGCATTTTTTTTGCCTGAAATTGATTTTTTTTCTAGAACAGTGTAGACATGTACAAATCGCTTCTGAGACCCAAAAAACTCGATTTTTCGGTGTTTTTAGGCTAAATTTGGGATATAAACGGGTATCGAAGATGCATGCACAAATCGACTTTTTGGGCCAAAAAAACGTGTTTTAGCATTTTCTTTGCCTGAAAATTGAAATTTTTCTAGCACAGTACAAATCGCTTCTGAGACCCAAAAAAATCGATTTTTCGGTGTTTTTAGGCTAAATTTGGGATATAAACGGGTATCGAAGATGCATGCACAAATCGACTTTTTGGGCCAAAAAAACGTGTTTTAGCATTTTTTTTGCCTGAAAATTGATTTTTTTTTAGCACAGTACAAATCGCTTCTGAGACCCAAAAAACTCGATTTTTCGGTGTTTTTAGGCTAAATTTGGGATATAAACGGGTATCGAAGATGCATGCACAAATCGACTTTTTGGGCCAAAAAAACGTGTTTTATCATTTTTTTTTGCCTGAAAATTGATTTTTTTCTAGAACAGTGTAGACATGTACAAATCGCTTCTGAGACCCAAAAAACTCGATTTTTCGGTGTTTTTAGGCTAAATTTGGGATATAAACGGGTATCGAAGATGCATGCACAAATCGACTTTTTGGGCCAAAAAAAACGTGTTTTAGCATTTTTTTTGCCTGAAAATTGATTTTTTTCTAGAACAGTGTAGACATGTACAAATCGCTTCTGAGACCCAAAAAACTCGATTTTTCGGTGTTTTTAGGCTAAATTTGGGATATAAACGGGTATCGAAGATGCATGCAACAAATCGACTTTTTGGGCCAAAAACACGTGTTTTAGCATTTGTTTTGGCCTGAAAATTGAAATTTTTCTAGCACAGTACAAATCGCTTCTGAGACCCAAAAAACTCGATTTTTCGGTGTTTTTAGGCTAAATTTGGGATATAAACGGGTATCGAAGATGCATGCACAAATCGACTTTTTGGGCCAAAAAAACGTGTTTTAGCATTTTTTTTGCCTGAAAATTGATTTTTTTCTAGAACAGTACAAATCGCTTCTGAGACCCAAAAAACTCGATTTTTCGGTGTTTTTAGGCTAAATTTGGGATATAAACGGGTATCGAAGATGCATGCACAAATCGACTTTTTGGGCCAAAAAAAACGTGTTTTAGCATTTTTTTTGCCTGAAAATTGATTTTTTTCTAGAACAGTGTAGACATGTACAAATCGCTTCTGAGACCCAAAAAACTCGATTTTTCGGTGTTTTTAGGCTAAATTTGGGATATAAACGGGTATCGAAGATGCATGCACAAATCGACTTTTTGGGCCAAAAAAACGTGTTTTAGCATTTTGCCTGAAAATTGAAATTTCTCTAGCACAGTACAAATCGCTTCTGAGACCCAAAAAACTCGATTTTTCGGTGTTTTTAGGCTAAATTTGGGATATAAACGGGTATCGAAGATGCATGCACAAATCGACTTTTTGGGCCAAAAAAACGTGTTTTAGCATTTTTTTTGCCTGAAAATTGATTTTTTTCTAGAACAGTACAAATCGCTTCTGAGACCCAAAAAACTCGATTTTTCGTTTTTTTAGGCTAAATTTGGGATATAAACGGGTATCGAAGATGCATGCACAAATCGACTTTTTGGGCCAAAAAAACGTGTTTTAGCATTTTTTTTGCCTGAAAATTGATTTTATTTCTAGAACAGTGTAGACATGTACAAATCGCTTCTAAGACCCAAAAAACTCGATTTTTCGGTGTTTTTAGGCTAGATTTGGGATATAAACGGGTATCGAAGATGCATGCACAAATCGACTTTTTGGGCCAAAAAAACGTGTTTTAGCATTTTTTTTGCCTGAAAATTAAAATTTTTCTAGCACAGTACAAATCGCTTCTGAGACCCAAAAAACTCGATTTTTCGGTGTTTTTAGGCTAAATTTGGGATATAAACGGGTATCGAAGATGCATGCACAAATCGACTTTTTGGGCCAAAAAAACGTGTTTTAGCATTTTTTTTGCCTGAAAATTGACATTTTTCTAGAACAGTGTAGACATGTACAAATCGCTTCTGAGACCCAAAAAACTCGATTTTTCGGTGTTTTTAGGCTAAATTTGGGATATAAACGGGTATCGAAGATGCATGCACATATCGACTTTTTGGGCCAAAAAAACGTGTTTTAGCATTTTTTTTGCCTGAAAATTGAAATTTTTCTAGCACATAACAAATCGCTTCTGATACCCAAAAAACTCGATTTTTCGGTGTTTTTAGGCTAAATTTGGGATATAAACGGGTATCGAAGATGCATGCACAAATCGACTTTTTGGGCCAAAAATACGTGATTTAGCATTTTTTTTGCCTGAAATTGAATTTTTTCTAGAACAGTGTAGACATGTACAAATCGCTTCTGAGACCCAAAAAACTCGATTTTTCGGTGTTTTTAGGCTAAATTTGGGATATAAACGGGTATCGAAGATGCATGCACAAATCGACTTTTTGGGCCAAAAAAACGTGTTTTAGCATTTTTTTTGCCTGAAAATTGAAATTTTTCTAGAACAGTGTAGACATGTACAAATCGCTTCTGAGACCCAAAGAACTCGATTTTTCGGTGTTTTTAGGCTAAATTTGGGATATAAACGGGTATCGAAGATGCATGCACAAATCGACTTTTTGGGCCAAAAGAACGTGTTTTAGCATTTTTTTTGCCTGAAAATTGAAATTTTTCTAGCACAGTACAAATCGCTTCTGAGACCCAAAAAACTCGATTTTTCGGTGTTTTTAGGCTAAATTTGGGATATAAACGGGTATCGAAGATGCATGCACAAATCGACTTTTTGGGCCAAAAAAACGTGTTTTAGCATTTTTTTTGCCTGAAAATTGATTTTTTTTTAGCACAGTACAAATCGCTTCTGAGACCCAAAAAACTCGATTTTTCGGTGTTTTTAGGCTAAATTTGGGATATAAACGGGTATCGAAGATGCATGCACAAATCGACTTTTTGGGCCAAAAAAACGTGTTTTAGCATTTTTTTTGCCTGAAAATTGATTTTTTTCTAGAACAGTGTAGACATGTACAAATCGCTTCTGAGACCCAAAAAACTCGATTTTTCGGTGTTTTTAGGCTAAATTTGGGATATAAACGGGTATCGAAGATGCATGCACAAATCGACTTTTTGGGCCAAAAAAACGTGTTTTAGCATTTTTTTTCCCTGAAAATTGATTTTTTTCTAGAACAGTGTAGACATGTACAAATCGCTTCTGAGACCCAAAAAACTCGATTTTTCGGTGTTTTTAGGCTAAATTTGGGATATAAACGGGTATCGAAGATGCATGCACAAATCGACTTTTTGGGCCAAAAACACGTGTTTTAGCATTTTCTTTGCCTGAAAATTGAAATTTTTCTAGCACAGTACAAATCGCTTCTGAGACCCAAAAAACTCGATTTTTCGGTGTTTTTAGGCTAAATTTGGGATATAAACGGGTATCGAAGATGCATGCACAAATCGACTTTTTGGGCCAAAAAAACGTGTTTTAGCATTTTTTTTGCCTGAAAATTGATTTTTTTCTAGAACAGTACAAATCGCTTCTGAGACCCAAAAAACTCGATTTTTCGGTGTTTTTAGGCTAAATTTGGGATATAAACGGGTATCGAAGATGCATGCACAAATCGACTTTTTGGGCCAAAAAAAACGTGTTTTAGCATTTTTTTTGCCTGAAAATTGATTTTTTTCTAGAACAGTGTAGACATGTACAAATCGCTTCTGAGACCCAAAAAACTCGATTTTTCGGTGTTTTTAGGCTAAATTTGGGATATAAACGGGTATCGAAGATGCATGCACAAATCGACTTTTTGGGCCAAAAAAACGTGTTTTAGCATTTTCTTTGCCTGAAAATTGAAATTTTTCTAGCACAGTACAAATCGCTTCTGAGACCCAAAAAACTCGATTTTTCGGTGTTTTTAGGCTAAATTTGGGATATAAACGGGTATCGAAGATGCATGCACAAATCGACTTTTTGGGCCAAAAAAACGTGTTTTAGCATTTTTTTTGCCTGAAAATTGATTTTTTTCTAGAACAGTACAAATCGCTTCTGAGACCCAAAAAACTCGATTTTTCGGTTTTTTAGGCTAAATTTGGGATATAAACGGGTATCGAAGATGCATGCACAAATCGACTTTTTGGGCCAAAAAAACGTGTTTTAGCATTTTTTTTGCCTGAAAATTGATTTTATTTCTAGAACAGTGTAGACATGTACAAATCGCTTCTGAGACCCAAAAAACTCGATTTTTCGGTGTTTTTAGGCTAAATTTGGGATATAAACGGGTATCGAAGATGCATGCACATATCGACTTTTTGGGCCAAAAAAACGTGTTTTAGCATTTTTTTTGCCTGAAAATTGAAATTTTTCTAGCACATAACAAATCGCTTCTGATACCCAAAAAACTCGATTTTTCAGTGTTTTTAGGCTAAATTTGGGATATAAACTGGTATCGAAGATGCATGCACAAATCGACTTTTTGGGCCAAAAATACGTGATTTAGCATTTTTTTTGCCTGAAATTGATTTTTTTCTAGAACAGTGTAGACATGTACAAATCGCTTCTGAGACCCAAAAAACTCGATTTTTCGGTGTTTTTAGGCTAAATTTGGGATATAAACGGGTATCGAAGATGCATGCACAAATCGACTTTTTGGGCCAAAAAAACGTGTTTTAGCATTTTTTTTGCCTGAAAATTGAAATTTTTCTAGAACAGTGTAGACATGTACAAATCGCTTCTGAGACCCAAAAAACTCGATTTTTCGGTGTTTTTAGGCTAAATTTGGGATATAAACGGGTATCGAAGATGCATGCACAAATCGACTTTTTGGGCCAAAAGAACGTGTTTTAGCATTTTTTTTGCCTGAAAATTGAAATTTTTCTAGCACAGTACAAATCGCTTCTGAGACCCAAAAAACTCGATTTTTCGGTGTTTTTAGGCTAAATTTGGGATATAAACGGGTATCGAAGATGCATGCACAAATCGACTTTTTGGGCCAAAAAAACGTGTTTTAGCATTTTTTTTGCCTGAAAATTGATTTTTTTTTAGAACAGTGTAGACATGTACAAATCGCTTCTGAGACCCAATAAACTCGATTTTTCGGTGTTTTTAGGCTAAATTTGGGATATAAACGGGTATCGAAGATGCATGCACAAATCGACTTTTTGGGCCAAAAAAACGTGTTTTAGCATTTTTTTTGCCTGAAAATTGAATTTTTTCTAGAACAGTGTAAACATGTACAAATCGCTTCTGAGACCAAAAAAACTCGATTTTTCGGTGTTTTTAGGCTAAATTTGGGATATAAACGGGTATCGAAGATGCATGCACAAATCGACTTTTTGGGCCAAAAAAACGTGTTTTAGCATTTTTTTTGCCTGAAAATTGAAGTTTTTCTAGCACAGTACAAATCGCTTCTGAGACCCAAAAAACTCGATTTGTCGGTGTTTTTAGGCTAAATTTGGGATATAAACGGGTATCGAAGATGCATGTACAAATCGACTTTTTTGGGCCAAAAAAACGTGTTTTAGCATTTTTTTTGCCTGAAAATTGATTTTTTTCTAGAACAGTGTAGACATGTACAAATGGCTTCTGAGACCCAAAAAACTCGATTTTTCGGTGTTTTTAGGCTGAATTTGGGATATAAACGGGTATCGAAGATGCATGCACAAATCGACTTTTTGGGCCAAAAAAACGTGTTTTAGCATTTTTTTTGCCTGAAAATTGACATTTTTCTAGAACAGTGTAGACATGTACAAATCGCTTCTGAGACCCAAAAAACTCGATTTTTCGGTGTTTTTAGGCTAAATTTGGGATATAAACGGGTATCGAAGATGCATGCACATATCGACTTTTTGGGCCAAAAAAACGTGTTTTAGCATTTTTTTTGCCTGAAAATTGAAATTTTTCTAGCACATAACAAATCGCTTCTGATACCCAAAAAACTCGATTTTTCGGTGTTTTTAGGCTAAATTTGGGATATAAACGGGTATCGAAGATGCATGCACAAATCGACTTTTTGGGCCAAAAAAACGTGTTTTAGGATTTTCTTTGCCTGAAAATTGAAATTTTTCTAGCACAGTACAAATCGCTTCTGAGACCCAAAAAAATCGATTTTTCGGTGTTTTTAGGCTAAATTTGGGATATAAACGGGTATCGAAGATGCATGCACAAATCGACTTTTTGGGCCAAAAAAACGTGTTTTAGCATTTTTTTTGCCTGAAAATTGATTTTTTTTTAGCACAGTACAAATCGCTTCTGAGACCCAAAAAACTCGATTTTTCGGTGTTTTTAGGCTAAATTTGGGATATAAACGGGTATCGAAGATGCATGCACAAATCGACTTTTTGGGCCAAAAAAACGTGTTTTAGCATTTTTTTTGCCTGAAAATTGATTTTTTTCTAGAACAGTGTAGACATGTACAAATCGCTTCTGAGACCCAAAAAACTCGATTTTTCGGTGTTTTTAGGCTAAATTTGGGATATAAACGGGTATCGAAGATGCATGCACAAATCGACTTTTTGGGCCAAAAATACGTGATTTAGCATTTTTTTTGCCTGAAATTGATTTTTTTCTAGAACAGTGTAGACATGTACAAATCGCTTCTGAGACCCAAAAAACTCGATTTTTCGGTGTTTTTAGGCTAAATTTGGGATATAAACGGGTATCGAAGATGCATGCACAAATCGACTTTTTGGGCCAAAAAAACGTGTTTTAGCATTTTCTTTGCCTGAAAATTGAAATTTTTCTAGCACATTACAAATCGCTTCTGAGACCCAAAAAAATCGATTTTTCGGTGTTTTTAGGCTAAATTTGGGATATAAACGGGTATCGAAGATGCATGCACAAATCGACTTTTTGGGCCAAAAAAACGTGTTTTAGCATTTTTTTTGCCTGAAAATTGATTTTTTTTTAGCACAGTACAAATCGCTTCTGAGACCCAAAAAACTCGATTTTTCGGTGTTTTTAGGCTAAATTTGGGATATAAACGGGTATCGAAGATGCATGCACAAATCGACTTTTTGGGCCAAAAAAACGTGTTTTAGCATTTTTTTTGCCTGAAAATTGAAATTTTTCTAACACAGTACAAATCGCTTCTGAGACCCAAAAAACTCGATTTTTCGGTGTTTTTAGGCTAAATTTGGGATATAAACGGGTATCGAAGATGCATGCACAAATCGACTTTTTGGGCCAAAAAAACGTGTTTTAGCATTTTTTTTGCCTGAAAATTGATTTTTTTCTAGAACAGTGTAGACATGTACAAATCGCTTCTGAGACCCAAAAAACTCGATTTTTCGGTGTTTTTAGGCTAAATTTGGGATATAAACGGGTATCGAAGATGCATGCACATATCGACTTTTTGGGCCAAAAAAACGTGTTTTAGCATTTTTTTTGCCTGAAAATTGAAATTTTTCTAGCACATAACAAATCGCTTCTGATACCCAAAAAACTCGATTTTTCGGTGTTTTTAGGCTAAATTTGGGATATAAACGGGTATCGAAGATGCATGCACAAATCGACTTTTTGGGCCAAAAATACGTGATTTAGCATTTTTTTTGCCTGAAATTGAATTTTTTCTAGAACAGTGTAGACATGTACAAATCGCTTCTGAGACCCAAAAAACTCGATTTTTCGGTGTTTTTAGGCTAAATTTGGGATATAAACGGGTATCGAAGATGCATGCACAAATCGACTTTTTGGGCCAAAAAAACGTGTTTTAGCATTTTCTTTGCCTGAAAATTGAAATTTTTCTAGCACAGTACAAATCGCTTCTGAGACCCAAAAAAATCGATTTTTCGGTGTTTTTAGGCTAAATTTGGGATATAAACGGGTATCGAAGATGCATGCACAAATCGACTTTTTGGGCCAAAAAAACGTGTTTTAGCATTTTTTTTGCCTGAAAATTGATTTTTTTTTAGCACAGTACAAATCGCTTCTGAGACCCAAAAAACTCGATTTTTCGGTGTTTTTAGGCTAAATTTGGGATATAAACGGGTATCGAAGATGCATGCACAAATCGACTTTTTGGGCCAAAAAAACGTGTTTTAGCATTTTTTTTGCCTGAAAATTGATTTTTTTCTAGAACAGTACAAATCGCTTCTGAGACCCAAAAAACTCGATTTTTCGGTGTTTTTAGGCTAAATTTGGGATATAAACGGGTATCGAAGATGCATGCACAAATCGACTTTTTGGGCCAAAAAAAACGTGTTTTAGCATTTTTTTTCCCTGAAAATTGATTTTTTTCTAGAACAGTGTAGACATGTACAAATCGCTTCTGAGACCCAAAAAACTCGATTTTTCGGTGTTTTTAGGCTAAATTTGGGATATAAACGGGTATCGAAGATGCAGGCACAAATCGACTTTTTGGGCCAAAAACACGTGTTTTAGCATTTGTTTTGCCTGAAAATTGAAATTTTTCTAGCACAGTACAAATCGCTTCTGAGACCCAAAAAACTCGATTTTTCGGTGTTTTTAGGCTAAATTTGGGATATAAACGGGTATCGAAGATGCAGGCACAAATCGACTTTTTGGGCCAAAAACACGTGTTTTAGCATTTGTTTTGCCTGAAAATTGAAATTTTTCTAGCACAGTACAAATCGCTTCTGAGACCCAAAAAACTCGATTTTTCGGTGTTTTTAGGCTAAATTTGGGATATAAACGGGTATCGAAGATGCATGCACAAATCGACTTTTTGGGCCAAAAAAACGTGTTTTAGCATTTTTTTTGCCTGAAAATTGATTTTTTTCTAGAACAGTACAAATCGCTTCTGAGACCCAAAAAACTCGATTTTTCGGTGTTTTTAGGCTAAATTTGGGATATAAACGGGTATCGAAGATGCATGCACAAATCGACTTTTTGGGCCAAAAAAAACGTGTTTTAGCATTTTTTTTGCCTGAAAATTGATTTTTTTCTAGAACAGTGTAGACATGTACAAATCGCTTCTGAGACCCAAAAAACTCGATTTTTCGGTGTTTTTAGGCTAAATTTGGGATATAAACGGGTATCGAAGATGCATGCACAAATCGACTTTTTGGGCCAAAAAAACGTGTTTTAGCATTTTTTTTGCCTGAAAATTGACATTTTTCTAGAACAGTGTAGACATGTACAAATCGCTTCTGAGACCCAAAAAACTCGATTTTTCGGTGTTTTTAGGCTAAATTTGGGATATAAACGGGTATCGAAGATGCATGCACATATCGACTTTTTGGGCCAAAAAAACGTGTTTTAGCATTTTTTTTGCCTGAAAATTGAAATTTTTCTAGCACATAACAAATCGCTTCTGATACCCAAAAAACTCGATTTTTCGGTGTTTTTAGGCTAAATTTGGGATATAAACGGGTATCGAAGATGCATGCACAAATCGACTTTTTGGGCCAAAAATACGTGATTTAGCATTTTTTTTGCCTGAAATTGAATTTTTTCTAGAACAGTGTAGACATGTACAAATCGCTTCTGAGACCCAAAAAACTCGATTTTTCGGTGTTTTTAGGCTAAATTTGGGATATAAACGGGTATCGAAGATGCATGCACAAATCGACTTTTTGGGCCAAAAAAACGTGTTTTAGCATTTTCTTTGCCTGAAAATTGAAATTTTTCTAGCACAGTACAAATCGCTTCTGAGACCCAAAAAAATCGATTTTTCGGTGTTTTTAGGCTAAATTTGGGATATAAACGGGTATCGAAGATGCATGCACAAATCGACTTTTTGGGCCAAAAAAACGTGTTTTAGCATTTTTTTTGCCTGAAAATTGATTTTTTTTTAGCACAGTACAAATCGCTTCTGAGACCCAAAAAACTCGATTTTTCGGTGTTTTTAGGCTAAATTTGGGATATAAACGGGTATCGAAGATGCATGCACAAATCGACTTTTTGGGCCAAAAAAACGTGTTTTATCATTTTTTTTGCCTGAAAATTGATTTTTTTCTAGAACAGTGTAGACATGTACAAATCGCTTCTGAGACCCAAAAAACTCGATTTTTCGGTGTTTTTAGGCTAAATTTGGGATATAAACGGGTATCGAAGATGCATGCACAAATCGACTTTTTGGGCCAAAAAAACGTGTTTTAGCATTTTTTTTCCCTGAAAATTGATTTTTTTCTAGAACAGTGTAGACATGTACAAATCGCTTCTGAGACCCAAAAAACTCGATTTTTCGGTGTTTTTAGGCTAAATTTGGGATATAAACGGGTATCGAAGATGCATGCACAAATCGACTTTTTGGGCCAAAAACACGTGTTTTAGCATTTGTTTTGCCTGAAAATTGAAATTTTTCTAGCACAGTACAAATCGCTTCTGAGACCCAAAAAACTCGATTTTTCGGTGTTTTTAGGCTAAATTTGGGATATAAACGGGTATCGAAGATGCATGCACAAATCGACTTTTTGGGCCAAAAAAACGTGTTTTAGCATTTTTTTTGCCTGAAAATTGATTTTTTTCTAGCACAGTACAAATCGCTTCTGAGACCCAAAAAACTCGATTTTTCGGTGTTTATAGGCTAAATTTGGGATATAAACGGGTATCGAAGATGCATGCACAAATCGACTTTTTGGGCCAAAAAAACGTGTTTTAGCATTTTTTTTGCCTGAAAATTGATTTTTTTCTAGAACAGTGTAGACATGTACAAATCGATTCTGAGACCCAAAAAACTCGATTTTTTGGTGTTTTTAGGCTAAATTTGGGATATAAACGGGTATCGAAGATGCATGCACAAATCGACTTTTTGGGCCAAAAAATCGTGTTTTAGCATTTTTTTGGCCTGAAAATTGATTTTTTTCTAGCACAGTAAAAATCGCTTCTGAGACCCAAAAAACTCGATTTTTCGGTGTTTTTAGGCTAAATTTGGGATATAAATGGGTATCGAAGATGCATGCACAAATCGACTTTTTGGGCCAAAAAAACGTGTTCTAGCATTTTTTTTGCCTTAAAATTGATTTTTTTCTAGCACAGTAAAAATCGCTTCTGAGACCCAAAAAACTCGATTTTTCGGTGTTTTTAGGCTAAATTTGGGATATAAACGGGTATCGAAGATGCATGCACAAATCGACTTTTTGGGCCAAAAACACATGTTTTAGCATTTTTTTTGCCTGAAAATTGAAATTTTTCTAGCACAGTACAAATCGCTTCTGAGACCAAAAAAACTCGATTTTTCGATGTTTTTAGGCTAAATTTGGGATATAAACGGGTATCGAAGATGCATGCACAAATCGACTTTTTCGGCCAAAAAAAACGTGTTTTAGCATTTTTTTTGCCTGAAAATTGATTTTTTTCTAGAACAGTGTAGACATGTACAAATTGCTTCTGAGACCCAAAAAACTCGATTTTTCGGTGATTTTAGGCTAAATTTGGGATATAAACGGGTATCGAAGATGCATGCACAAATCGACTTTTTGGGCCAAAAAAACGTGTTTTAGCATTTTTTTGCCTGAAAATTGAAAATTTTCTAACACAGTACAAATCGCTTTTGAGACCCAAAAAACTCGATTTTTCGGTGTTATTAGGCTAAATTTGGGATATAAACGGGTATCGAAGATGCATGCACAAATCGACTTTTTGGGCCAAAAAAACGTGTTTTAGCATTTTTTTTGCCTGAAAATTGATTTTTTTCTAGAACAGTACAAATCGCTTCTGAGACCCAAAAAACTCGATTTTTCGGTTTTTTAGGCTAAATTTGGGATATAAACGGGTATCGAAGATGCATGCACAAATCGACTTTTTGGGCCAAAAAAAACGTGTTTTAGCATTTTTTTTGCCTGAAAATTGATTTTTTTCTAGAACAGTGTAGACATGTACAAATCGCTTCTGAGACCCAAAAAACTCGATTTTTCGGTGTTTTTAGGCTAAATTTGGGATATAAACGGGTATCGAAGATGCATGCACAAATCGACTTTTTGGGCCAAAAAAACGTGTTTTAGCATTTTTTTCCCCTGAAAATTGAAATTTTTCTAGCACAGTACAAATCGCTTCTGAGACCCAAAAAACTCGATTTTTCGGTGTTTTTAGGCTAAATTTGGGATATAAACGGGTATCGAAGATGCATGCACAAATCGACTTTTTGGGCCAAAAAAACGTGTTTTAGCATTTTTTTTTTCCTGAAAATTGATTTTTTTCTAGAACAGTGTAGACATGTACAAATCGCTTCTGAGACCCAAAAAACTCGATTTTTCGGTGTTTTTAGGCTAAATTTGGGATATAAACGGGTATCGAAGATGCATGCACAAATCGACTTTTTGGGCCAAAAAAACGTGTTTTAGCATTTTTTTTGCCTGAAAATTGAAATTTTTCTAGCACAGTACAAATCGCTTCTGAGACCCAAAAAACTCGATTTTTCGGTGTTTTTAGGCTAAATTTGGGATATAAACGGGTATCGAAGATGCATGCACAAATCGACTTTTTGGGCCAAAAACACGTGTTTTAGCATTTGTTTTGCCTGAAAATTGAAATTTTTCTAGCACAGTACAAATCGCTTCTGAGACCCAAAAAACTCGATTTTTCGGTGTTTTTAGGCTAAATTTGGGATATAAACGGGTATCGAAGATGCATGCACAAATCGACTTTTTGGGCCAAAAAAACGTGTTTTAGCATTTTTTTTTTCCTGAAAATTGATTTTTTTCTAGAACAGTGTAGACATGTACAAATCGCTTCTGAGACCCAAAAAACTCGATTTTTCGGTGTTTTTAGGCTAAATTTGGGATATAAACGGGTATCGAAGATGCATGCACAAATCGACTTTTTGGGCCAAAAAAACGTGTTTTAGCATTTTCTTTGCCTGAAAATTGAAATTTTTCTGGCACAGTACAAATCGCTTCTGAGACCCAAAAAACTCGATTTTTCGGTGTTTTTAGGCTAAATTTGGGATATAAACGGGTATCGAAGATGCATGCACAAATCGACTTTTTGGGCCAAAAAAACGTGTTTTAGCAATTTTTTTGCCTGAAAATTGATTTTTTTCTAGCACAGTACAAATCGCTTCTGAGACCCAAAAAACTCGATTTTTCGGTGTTTTTAGGCTAAATTTGGGATATAAACGGGTATCGAAGATGCATGCACAAATCGACTTTTTGGGTCAAAAAAACGTGTTTTAGCATTTTTTTTGCCTGAAAATTGATTTTTTTCTAGAACAGTGTAGACATGTACAAATCACTTCTGAGACCAAAAAAACTCGATTTTTCGGTGTTTTTAGGCTAAATTTGGGATATAAACGGGTATCGAAGATGCATGCACAAATCGACTTTTTGGGCCAAAAAAACGTGTTTTAGCATTTTTTTCCCCTGAAAATTGATATTTTTCTAGAACAGTGTAGACATGTACAAATCGCTTCTGAGACCCAAAAAACTCGATTTTTCGGTGTTTTTAGGCTAAATTTGGGATATAAACGGGTATCGAAGATGCATGCACAAATCGACTTTTTGGGCCAAAAAAACGTGTTTTAGCATTTTTTTGCCTGAAAATTGATTTTTTTCTAGCACAGTACAAATCGCTTCTGAGACCCAAAAAACTCGATTTTTCGGTGTTTTTAGGCTAAATTTGGGATATAAACGGGTATCGAAGATGCATGCACAAATCGACTTTTTGGGCCAAAAAAACGTGTTTTAGCATTTTTTTTGCCTGAAAATTGATTTTTTTCTAGAACAGTGTAGACATGTACAAATCGATTCTGAGACCCAAAAAACTCGATTTTTTGGTGTTTTTAGGCTAAATTTGGGATATAAACGGGTATCGAAGATGCATGCACAAATCGACTTTTTGGGCCAAAAAAACGTGTTTTAGCATTTTCTTTGCCTGAAAATTGATTTTTTTCTAGCACAGTACAAATCGCTTCTGAGACCCAAAAAAATCGATTTTTCGGTGTTTTTAGGCTAAATTTGGGATATAAACGGGTATCGAAGATGCATGCACAAATCGACTTTTTGGGCCAAAAAAACGTGTTTTAGCATTTTTTTTGCCTGAAAATTGATTTTTTTCTAGCACAGTACAAATCGCTTCTGAGACCCAAAAAACTCGATTTTTCGGTGTTTTTAGGCTAAATTTGGGATATAAACGGGTATCGAAGATGCATGCACAAATCGACTTTTTGGGCCAAAAAAACGTGTTTTAGCATTTTTTTTGCCTGAAAATTGATTTTTTTCTAGAACAGTGTAGACATGTACAAATCGCTTCTGAGACCCAAAAAACTCGATTTTTCGGTGTTTTTAGGCTAAATTTGGGATATAAACGGGTATCGAAGATGCATGCACAAATCGACTTTTTGGGCCAAAAAAACGTGTTTTAGCATTTTTTTTGCCTGAAAATTGACATTTTTCTAGCACAGTACAAATCGCTTCTGAGACCCAAAAAACTCGATTTTTCGGTGTTTTTAGGCTAAATTTGGGATATAAACGGGTATCGAAGATGCATGCACAAATCGACTTTTTGGGCCAAAAAAACGTGTTTTTGCATTTTTTTTGCCTGAAAATTGATTTTTTTCTAGCACAGTACAAATCGCTTCTGAGACCCAAAAAACTCGATTTTTCGGTGTTTTTAGGCTAAATTTGGGATATAAACGGGTATCGAAGATGCATGCACAAATCGACTTTTTGGGTCAAAAAAACGTGTTTTAGCATTTTTTTTGCCTGAAAATTGATTTTTTTCTAGAACAGTGTAGACATGTACAAATCGCTTCTGAGACCCAAAAAACTCGATTTTTCGGTGTTTTTAGGCTAAATTTGGGATATAAACGGGTATCGAAGATGCATGCACAAATCGACTTTTTGGGCCAAAAAAACGTGTTTTAGCATTTTTTTCCCCTGAAAATTGATATTTTTCTAGAACAGTGTAGACATGTACAAATCGCTTCTGAGACCCAAAAAACTCGATTTTTCGGTGTTTTTAGGCTAAATTTGGGATATAAACGGGTATCGAAGATGCATGCACAAATCGACTTTTTGGGCCAAAAAAACGTGTTTTAGCATTTTTTTTGCCTGAAGATTGATTTTTTTCTAGCACAGTACAAATCGCTTCTGAGACCCAAAAAACTCGATTTTTCGGTGTTTTTAGGCTAAATTTGGGATATAAACGGGTATCGAAGATGCATGCACAAATCGACTTTTTGGGCCAAAAAAACGTGTTTTAGAATTTTTTTTGCCTGAAAATTGATTTTTTTCTAGAACAGTGTAGACATGTACAAATCGCTTCTGAGACCCAAAAAACTCGATTTTTCGGTGTTTTTAGGCTAAATTTGGGATATAAACGGGTATCGAAGATGCATGCACAAATCGACTTTTTGGGCCAAAAAAACGTGTTTTAGCATTTTTTTCCCCTGAAAATTGATTTTTTTCTAGAACAGTGTAGACATGTACAAATCGCTTCTGAGACCCAAAAAACTCGATTTTTCGGTGTTTTTAGGCTAAATTTGGGATATAAACGGGTATCGAAGATGCATGCACAAATCGACTTTTTGGGCCAAAAAAACGTGTTTTAGCATTTTTTTTGCCTGAAAATTGAAATTTTTCTAGCACAGTACAAATCGCTTCTGAGACCCAAAAAACTCGATTTTTCGGTGTTT